>CAUYPO010140853.1:0-38218 GCA_963574435.1 Cheirogaleus major | reverse complement strand
CTGCCTCCCTTGGGACAATGTCCGTGGCACCCTGGAGTTGGACGATGCAGTGGGTGCTGGGTGGAGGGCTCTGGCCCCACCTGTCCCCTTCCCTTTTGCATCCATCTCCCCAGCCACTCCCCTGCCCTTAAATTCAGAAGCCCAGCTGGTGCACCCTGAATGAGCCTGCAGGACGGGGAGAAGGTGTGTGGGCTGGGGCAAATGGAACAGCACTTGGCCGCTGGGGATAAACACTTCCTGGGCCCACTTTGTATTAGAGGAGCAATTTGTGGCCTGTCAGGCACACGTGTGACTTGGGAGGTTTGAGCACGTCCTCCAGCTCCAAAGCTCCCTGTGACCAGGAGCAGTGGCCACCATCAGTGCTCTATTCCCTTTAGACACATTGCTGTCCCCTCTAAAAATGAAGCTGTCCCCATTAGGCTGTTATAACCCAGTGTGAGTTCATTCACTGGCTTCTTTCTCCATGACAGGGGCCCTCGGACTAAGTACAGAGTTTCAATATCAGACACAGAAAAAGAGGAGCTTTTAAAAAGAAAAATAAAGGAAAAAAATAAGAAGAGACTTTGGGGAATGTGGGCTCCAGCCAACTTTACCTACAGTCTGCCAGTCCGGTGGGACGTCTCAAATGCAGCAGCAGCGATCTTGTCTCCCAGCCCCCAAGCCACCCGGCCGCCCAGCATCTGATGACAGTACTCACAACTCGTTGATAAGAATGTCCGGGACCCAGATGCTGTCTGTGGGGATGGACAACTTGGTGATGTTGTCGAAGTCCTCAGGGTTCCACTGGAGAAACTCATCAGTCCAGTGCTAGGGGAGGGGCAGGAGGGGTCACGGGCCGCCCTCTCCATCTGGGTGAGGGTCGCCTGCAACTCAGGCAGACTTCACCCTTGGTGCCCAGGCAGCAGGCAGGCGTCTGGGTGTTGGTGGCACCCACATCCTTCAACGGTAACTGAGTCCCCCACCTCCGTGCTCACGCTCTCCCTCCCTACAGGCATAGCCACGCCGGAGGATGCAGCCTCTCCCGGGGAGGCATTTGGTCATTTCTAGTGTTACGGGTCCCCTAGCCGCTCACTGAGGGATCTCTGACAAATAGCTTCTTGGGTTACAGACTGGATCTATCTGGATGGGGATAATAACTTCCACCTCACGGGGTAGACGTGGCTGTTAAGTTTTGATCCATGTGTTCTCCTCTCTCAGGCCAGAATGGCTGGTCTAAAATGCAAATTTTGTCACGTCACTCTCTTGCTTAAAGTTCTTCAATGGTGCCCCATTGGCCTTAGGATAAAGTTAAACCTCACGGCCAACAAAGTCCCATATAACCTGGCCTCCCCCGTCTCTCTAGCCTCACATTTTGGCCATGCCTCTGTGAATTCTTCACATATAGAGTGCAGAACTATCCAAACCTCCACATCTCTGTGTCCTCTGCTCCCTCTCCCGTACGGCAAGCCCTGTCTTCTTACCGAGATAAGTGTTCCTCATCCTTCCAGACTTAGCCAAGGCATGTGTCTGCTCCCTCCTCCAGGACAGCTTCCGTGACCCCCACGCCACAGGCTGGGTTGTATGGGCCTCCCCTGTGTTCCCTGGTCAGCATCTTGTCTTTGTCACATTGGAACGGCTGTGTTCCCGCATTTCAATTGTCTGTCCCCATGTCCCCGTATCCGTTGCTCCCACTAGTCCGTGAGCTCCTTGTGGGCAGGGTCTGAGTCTAGTTTGTGTCTCTAATTCCAGTCCCTAAGTGCAGTTGCTGGCACACAGTAGGTGGACATTCCCTCGCTGCTCACTGCAATAGCTGAGGCGGACGAGTGAGCCTAGAGGCCCACCTGGGCCACATGTCCCAGGGAAAGGAGCTCCTAGTCTTGTGTGGGTCCTTTGCCCTGAGGCAGGGCTGTTCTGTAGTAAGGGATCCCTCAGTGGGGCAGAAAAGGAGCAGTATCTAAGGATCAGCATTCTGGCTCCTTCCTACAGCCACCTCCATCCCATGAGCGAGTGATGGAGGTGCAGCGTGCCCATGAGCAGCGAGGAGGGATTTCACAGATACCCACGCACACCCCAGAGCCTCTCTCAGGTGTGACCTCTGCGAGCCGTCCTCATCCTGCTCCCCTCTCTCCAGCCACTGTAGCTTCCCCTGCTGCCCTGACTTCTTCCCCACAACCCCAGGGGCTGCCAGAGCAGGGCCCGCCTGTGGACAGCAGCCTTCACCGTGTGCCTGCCCTCCCCTGCCAGCACGAAGCCAGAGCTCCTGCCAAGGCCTGAGTCCGCGCACCGGTGCCTGACCTGTGCCCGTCAGAAGCTGGAAGGGAGGAGAAACAGCTGAGGATGTGAGGGCTAAGTGGATGGAACGAACCACTCGATTCAATCACTCGATTTGGTTGTTGTCCAATTTGCCTTAATAGGAGGAAGAACCATCTAGCAATTAGAGCTGTTTGCAAGGGAAGTGGCTTCCTTGTGGGTTCCCTGGCATGGGAGGTGGTCCTGCCACAGAGGCTGGACAAACGCTGGTTTGGGGTACTGTGAAGAACTTTGGAAATTGGCAGGGGCTTGGAGTATTTCTCCTCCACTGATCTTTAAGTTCCCATCCACCCCCAGTCCTGAGATGGGAAGATTCCGGACTCCTGGATCTCCCACAGAGGGTGCCTCTGAACCTCTCCCCTCACCTTCTCCCACCAAGGCCACTGAGATTCTCGACTTCTTCAGATGGAGAAACCCTTCCAAGAAGGAGAAGTCCCCATCCTAGGAAACTAGGGCAGGGGAAGGCTGGCCTGCTCACCTGCCGGTACCAGATGTAGGTGGTCAGGACCTGGTTCTTCTCGTCCTGGGAAAGGAAAGCAAGCTCAGACAGGTGGTCCCGCAGGCTGGGGGGCCACCCTGCACACACCACCTCCCAAAAGGAGCTGCTTCCTTGTGCCTCTACTTCCTTGGGAGGTAAGATCGAAGAAAGGAGCCTGGGGTGGGGGAGTGGATACGTTGGAGCTGCCCAGCCAGCCAGGAAAGGTTGGGCTTTTACTAGGAAAGAGACGATTATTTCTTTTTCAATTTTAAATATATATATGCGCATATATATTATACATACTCTCTATAATTTCCTATTGTGTTATGTGTCACACACACACACACACACACACACACACATATCTATACAGCCTGCCTTGGTATTAATATGAAATCAAGAAGTACAAAGCCGTATAGAGTGAGAAATTCATCGCTCTCCCATCTCCCCTGTCCAGTTCGCAGTTTCCCTCCCTGAAGCCCCACAGTAACCAGTATATTGTGTTTCTGCCCAGAGATGTTCTAAAGGCAGTGACGTCATTCTGTATCGAGGCAGCTACAGTGACTGTGACGGAGACTGTAAAGTCAGGTCCACCCACCCCATCCCAGCACAGTGCCACCGCATCTCTGCAATTGCCTTCTTGTTTAATTAATTGATTAATTAAGTGATCTGTTGGTTGATTCTTCAATAACCATTTAACGACACTGCCATGTGGCAGAGGCCTGGGTAAGGCACAGAGAACACAGAGATGAATAGGACAGTCTTAGCCCAACATAGAGCGATGGTTGATGGTTGCCCTTATGCAATGTCTGAAGAACCACGTGCAGGAAGTGACCTACGGGCTGTAGGGGTGCGGGAGAGGCAGCCGCACAGGTGACCCCGGGTTTCTGGTGTGGCCAGCTGTGCAGATGGCGCTGCCACCCATTGTCAGCTGTGGTCCCAGACCTTGGGTACTATGGGTTCTCGAAGGACCACCATGCTTCCCAGGGAGTGACTTGGTCTCACATGGCCGCTTCTACCCCCAAAAGGTCCCCCTACGAGAGGGGCAGCTCAGAGCCGAGTGCTCACCACGCTGAGGATGGCATAGACGATGACGTCAATGGACACTGTGGTTGGCTTCCTCCAGTTCCACACGGGCCGCACCCCCTTCTTGTAGTTGCCCAGGAGGTGATCCGACAGCCTCAGCAGTGCGGGCCTGCTGGCGTTCCGGCCCTGGGGGCTCTCCCTCCGCCGGGCTGGGAAGGAGAGCGGTTCAATGTGGACACCAGAGCCCCAGGCCTTCGCCCAGTTCCCTTGCCCTGGTTTGCAAGCTATTAAAAGGAATATGTCCCACTGTGCCCACCTCATAAATCCCTAGATACCCGCACAGACTAGAATTCTCACCACTAGAGTATTTTGTCTGCATAGATTCCCACCAAAATCCAAGTGGATGCCGCCTAGAAGTGACCTGTGCTCTCATTGACATCAGAACAGGGATCTGGCCCATAAGCGAAGGTGACAGGAGATACATGAGCTTTGAAGGAGACTGAGAAAGGTGGAGAGGAGGGGGCTCTGTGGGGACCCAGGGGTGAGGGGTCCTGGGGAACAAAAGGGAAGCTGTCACTGGGTGATACTAGAAGGTGAGAAGAGCGCAAGGAAGTGTGACCCCAAATGCACAGTTTCCAAGCTTAACGGTCTGCATCAAGGTTGTCCTCAGCTGAGGTCAGATCTCAGCGTCTGCACACATCACTGTCTCCTTGACCCCAGCCTGCAACTGGGGAAGAAAGAAGGAAGGGTGGACATCTGGAGGAAACAGACATTGTCTCTCCCTCCTGCTCTCTCTCCACCCCAAATGATCGCCTCCCTCCTCCCTCCATGCACATACGGGCTATGGAGGAGGGGTTTGCAGGAGGGCTGCTCTATGGGCAAACTTGAGGGGCTTAGGAGGAAGGTTGGGGTGAGGTGTGGAGGGAGCTAGGAGAAACCAAACTGCCCCCAGGGCAGGAGGCCTGCAGGGACAAAGTCATGATGAAGAAGCCAACTCCTAGGCCCTAGTTCTATTCTATGCGGATTTCGTGTGCACCTCAGTGTTCCCTCTGGGGACAGTAGGAGCACTTTCTGAAGCGGGGCATGAAATATGAAGGTGAAAGTGAATGGGGCGGGGAAGCGGGTACACACTTGAGGACCATGGTACAGGTAGCAAAGAGGAGATGGGACTGGTGGGGTACACCGGGGTCTTCCACAGACCAGGTGCCAGCAGGCCGGGCTCTCGCAAGACTGCCCCTTCCTCATCCTGTGCGCAGCCTGTGCAGCAGATCGGTCCTACAGTTCCCTCTCACCCCCCATTCCTCATAAGGTTTAGGTTTCCTGTAGGACAGAGAGGAGCAGAGACAGAGTGAAGGCAAGAGACTGTGTTTTTCAGTGCCTCCTTTGGAATAACACCAGTTAACATAGACTTCATTTTGACCTTAGAGCAGTCCACCAGAGTGGCTGTTTATAGACAAGGATGCCCAGGGCTCAGACGGGTGAGTACCATGCCCTACAAGTGCACGAACTGAGATTCAAGTCCAGATCCATGTGTGTGTCTTTGCTACATTGGCGACAGCCCAGATCCTATTGACTGGGACTCTGACTGGCGTGGAGAGAGCCAGACTGTCCCTGCAGGCCTCGGAGCACAGGACCATGGCTGGGAGGGCCAGAGCTTCTCCCCAGCTTGTGTTTGCCTAACCCACTCAGCATCCCCAGATGACAGCTCCTCTCGCCCACAGTCCTGCACCTCTGTCCAGTGCCCAGATGGCATCCTTCTAATTGTGCCCCATCGTGCTCCAACTCAGTTCTGCAGGGAAAGAACCCTTCCAAAGGAGAAGGAACAAGGTCTGCAGCGAAAGGAAATGGACCCTGGTATTCAAGGGAGTCAGGACGGGATGAGGGTAGGGAATGCAGAGAGAAGTTTGGCATTACTAGATTTTAAGTTCTCGAGAGGAACTTGAAGAAATGCAGGCCCAGAGATCCCATGCAACAAAACCAGCAAAGTTGAGGCCAGATGATGAAATTAGTTCTGGTCCGCACTCTGCTGCCAACAAGCTGCACGCATTACTCCCCCTCTCTGGACCAAGCATTCCCATTTATAGCAGGAAAGGCTGGACCAAATGAGCTTAAAAGTCCCTTGCAGCTGCCATTCAGCGAGTTTAGGGGCAGGGCAAAGAGGAGAGGAGCCCTTCTCCTGGCGCCTGTCTCTGTATTTCTGAAATGCTGTGAGGCTGCTCCTCTGCTCCCCTCATTGCAAGCCCTGCTCTTGCCCCAGGACTCAACTTTCCCAACTTTCTAGCTCAAAATCCTCTCAGCTTATACGTGGTAAGATAGCTGATTTTCCTGCAACTGCACCACTCCTGACCCTCCTTACCTGAACCTTCTGAGGCATCCCTTACCCCACCTGCCCAGAGGGCCGGCCGTGTCCCCAAGATGCTTACCTTCTCCCTGTGCCAGCAGCGTGGGGAGGAGCAGCATGAGCAGCGCCTGCCGGGCCCACGGCAGCATGGCGAGCTTCCCGCGTGGGAGTGCCTCCGAGTGGCTGCTCAGGGCGAGCCCCGCCAAGGGCCAGCCTGCCCACCCGCTGCCAGCCTCATGTCCCAGCCAGCCTGCCTCTCCGGGTCGCTGCCTGCACCTTCTGAGGCTGCAGGCTCACACTCCCTGGGCCACCAGGGTTGGGGAGCCGCCAAGTTTTCCAGCAATCAGACCTTCAGCTGGATCAGGTTTCGGGCGGGAGGAAGGAGGAGGGGATGGCGGAGAGGGGAGCCCGCCCTGGCTGATGTCATATGGCGGGAGCTCAGTCCACCCATTCAGCCAGGTGGCGTGGCCATGTTTCCCCTGAGGAGTGAATTCGGGACAGGGGCTGCAGGAGCCCGTGGAACAGGGGTGCAACCTGTTTGCTGGGAGGTGCACCAGGGTGCTTCTTTCATTTCTGTCCCTTGGCAAGTATGTTTCAGTAGCACTGGGCTGGGCAGGGGAGGGTGAGTCAGGCAGGAGCCAGAGGGCCATTCTCTTACTCTTCATAGTGTGACATAGTGTGACATAGTGTTCCTAGTCAAGCAGGTGACTGGGAACCTCTGCAGACATAGGAAAGGTACCTGAGGTTGCCACAGGTCTGCCTTTTTGTCATCATACTTAATAGTAAGATATATATTAAAAATAATAAAATATTTATGGTTAAAAATATATTTTATGCATTTTACTATACATAGTATTAAATACATATGTGTAGTAAAAAATAATAGTAATATATGCTCATTATAGAAAAATAAAAAATTTTAAATCATCCATAAGCTTACCACCCAGAAACAACCACTGTTAATATTGTTATATATTCTTCTATACTTTCCTTCTATAATATGTGTGCAAGGAAGTAAATATACCACACATACAATTTTTTTGCTTAGTATCATTTCATAAGCATTTTCAATATCTTCCTTTTAAATATGGCTTTCTGGAAAGAAGTGTTTCTTTTCTCTTTGTAAGTTAAATAGATAAGTAGCTATCCCTCAGGCACTCGACTGTGTGCCCCTAACGTTGCCTGAGAAAAGAATTGCTGTGAATTTCTATTTGAAGGAGTCCTAGCCCAGTTCACCACCTGGGCAAATGTGAACTTTTCTACCTCGATTGTGTCGAAGGCAAGATACACCTGTATCAGTCATGGCAAGCTTCAACTACAAAAAAAAATTCATTTCTTTTCCAGTTGAATTTTAAGTGTGGAATAGGCTGGGAACACTAGGAAGGAAGAATTTTCTGAATTGTAACTAAGTTTCAAAAAAGAGAAACCACCTTGGTCAGGGCTGAGTCCTTTTCAGTTCTTACTTATGTGCATCATGGAATCTGCATGTAGCATTGACCCATTTGTTGATGGAGTCCCTTCATATGGCCATCAGCAGGGTTTGGCTCTGGAATTTTCAGTCAAGTTCAGGGAGCTTGGGCTACCCTTCTCTTAAGTCACATGCTTCATCGCTGCACTATCCAGAAAAACTTTCCAGAAAAGGAAAATCAGCTCCGAGAATTTCTTTTAGGGGAATGGAGATGAGGACAAGCGATAAAATAGGGGGCTCTAAACTTCTAGAGAATTTACAGAGCCAGACCTCCCCAGGATGAATGTTCTCAGACCCCAGGTTTGACACAGGACAAGGCAAGACAAGAAGAACCGAGTGTCTCCTAGGCCACCAAGCTCAGAGGCAGTGCTGTGGACTCCTAAATGCATCTTTGGACCCAACAAAGATTCTTAGGCTCCTGCTCTCCTCCATTCATGGCCACTGCCGCTCAGAAATCTGCTGCAAATTTCTAGAGGACTTTCTTCTCTTGTTTATGTGTCTTGTGAAATCTACATATAGCATTACACCATTCTTTCATGGGGTTCCTTCATATGGCCATAAGCCAACCAGGATCTGGCCTTTAGCAGTAACAAGCCCATTTGGGGGCACCATCATAATCATTTCATCAGTAAGGAACAAACAGACATTGAATTGCCTCCTGCCCCCCGCACCCTAACCACTATCCCCACATGTCCCATCTTGTACTCTGTGGGGTGCTTGTGTGTATCTATCCAGTATGGCTGGGCCCATTCCCCCCACAGAGCCAAGCCATTTGGAGACAGAGCCAGGAAGAAGCATTAGGAACTGAACTCTTTCTGAAAGCAGTAGCACCAACGCAGGAGGAAAAAGGGCAAGAAGAAATAGGAGGTAAAACGATATAAAAGAGGTTGGGAGGAGAAGTAGTAAATAAAAGGATGGAAGAAAAGGAGGATGAGAGGAGGGGAAAGATAGGTAGGAAACCAAGGAGGACAAGGAAGAAGGAAGCCAAGGAAGAAGGGAAGAGAAAAGGGAGAGGAGGAAGAAGGATGGAGGAGGATGAGCTATGCACCCAAGGCGTCTGAGGGTATCTCTCCCTCCCACCACAGTAGTCTGAAAGTGGGTGCTCCACACTGTGGAGTGGGGTGCCAGCCACGGCGTGTGTGCAAGAAAGCCTGGAGATCCTGTCCCACAGGCCTGAGCCTTCTTTCTGCACTGAGCCCCTGGAATCCTCTGGGAATGGCCAATTGGGTTAGGGAGGAAAGAGGCTGCCCTCTGTGCAGCGCGCACATTAGAGAATTAGCCGCTTAGGTAACAGGATTAGAGGGAGCCGGACAGGCCACGGCCCGGGATGGAGATGTATTGTCCGCGCGCCTCTCTGATGGAGCAGCAATCAAGTTTCCCCCGAAGAGATTTCCTGTTAATGGATTTGATGGCACAACAGACAGAAGGAAGTTGGAGTCATGTGGCCAGTGGCAGGGTGTAAATTGCCTCGGATGAAACTGTGGAGTTACTTTTGCCCCTTTTAAACAAGATAAGAATTAGTGCGAGGCCTTGATGAACTTGCCTTGGCCGGCGGGGACGAGGGAAGGGCAGAGACCTGGCTAATTTGATTCCTGTGCTCTGCCTGCAGACGGCCAGGCTCCTCCCCGGGAGTGGAGGCAGACACGCAGATGGCAGCAGGCCAGCCCGGGTAATGAAAAGCTCTGAGACTGCAGGACCCGCAGGCCTGGGCCTTCCCTGCGTGTCCAGCGGCTCAAGCACCGAGGGGAGGAGGACTGTGCTCCCACGTGGGCCTGAGCCTCCCGCCCACGGATGGGTGCTGTCGCCACTGTCGACCCATTGTTGCTTTTCTCTCTCCCATCTTCCAGGTTAAAACAGAGCCCAGAGAGCCCCCAGGACCTGCCTTCATTCCCACGCTAGTTACAGATGCAACTGAGATCTTCCAGACTCCTCTTCCATTACAGCTGTGTTTCCCGTCTTCTGCAGTAAAATTTTACTAGTCTGTAAAACTTTTACCACCAAAGAGCCTGACCTTTTAAAACCTATAAACTAACCAAAACTCTGCAACCTGTAATAACATCTGGCCCCACTGGGGGCCCACCTGCTGGGGAAGGGGTGGGGAGACTTATGGCTTGTCATCATGGCGCTAACTGGAGGATGCGTCCTCATCCTCCCCCATCACCTTGGGGACAGGGCTCCATGGAGCTCCTTCTGTTGGATGCTTACGTGTGGCACTTGCTCACACAGAGTCCCTACAGGACCCACCTCTCTCTGTGCTGGGGGTCAGACAGGGAGGACAGACAGGTGCACCTTTTCCAACACCGCTTCCAGGGACCTGACACATCCTGGCATAGTGGCTGGAAGATTTATGGGCTGTCTACTCACGGAGAGGGCGGAAACCAGCAGGATGGGAAAATGCCCGACTCAATTTTCCTTGTTCTTCTACCTGAAGAGGCAGCAGTGGCCTTTATAGGGAGGAGAGAGGCACAGCAGCGTTCTCAACAGACAGAGGAGGGGCTCTTCCTTCCTGGTCTTCTTTCCTCGATGTCCCCATCACATGTGACTCTGACCTTTTCTCCACCAAGGCCTGGGTCCTTGGAATGGCCCCACTCTGCACCACCCCACCAACAGTGGCCACCGTTTATCAAGCATATACTATATGCCAGGCACCATGCTCAGCAATTGTTTAATCTTTGTTTCCTGTGTAGAAGGTATTATTATTAGTCCCATACTGCAAATGAAAACATTGAGGTGAAGAGCTGTTAAGCAACCTGTGCAGAGTTATGTAGATAATAAGAGGAGGGTGTGGCACTAGGTCTTAATAGACTTGAACCCCTGGGCTCTTAACCACCTGATGGCACCGAGGGCCACAGCATCTTCTCAGATGGAGACCCAGGCTGATCGGACACTGGCTCCTACACCCCTCCCTCCCAAATCCTGGAACAGATGGGGGTCCCACTCCTGGCTTGATTCCTCTTGTTGAAAGGGCTGGCTCTATATGAGTCTGCTAATTAAAGATATTTTTATTGACGAGTATCCCAAAGATATATGATAACTTAGGCCATGAAGCTTACAATTTTCCCCAGTACAAAGTGGGTCTTCACAGTAAATTTGGCCTGGTGGCCTCTGTAGTCCCTCTTCTTGGTGTGGAAGTGATGCTAGGGTTTTTGGAATGTGTTATTATTCTGTTGAGTCTGGGTGCCTGGGGCGAGGCTTCATCTGAAGGGTGGGGTCATTTCTTGTCTCCTGTCACATGAGAAAGAGATCTTTTCTAGACTCCCAACCAAAATAGGTTGGAAATCTTGAAATTTTGGCACAGTGGGGCTTTTTTTGCTCTCAATATTGACCCCAAGAGGTCAAGATGACCTAGAGGTTGTTCTTAGGAGGTGGATATATATATCGTCACCTTCTTTCTACATGGAGACAGGCAAGGAATAGGAATTAAGAAACCCAAGCAAGAGACCTGTGATGTTGTACTTCTGGGACCCTACAAAGCTATTTCAGGCCACTGGAAAACATGGCACAGGTCTAGAAGAACTGAGACCCCCTAGGCATGACAAGTTCGTAGTTGAGTCTTCACACACCGCTTTTGCTTGCTTCCCCACCCATTCCCTTCACTGTGTTCATATTGGGATTTCCGACCTACATCCTACACACTGAGGGGAAGAGAGGGAAGGGGACTTTGTTCCTGTTAGGCCAGTGTGGTGGTGGCAGCAACGGTACAGGAGAGAGAGGAGTACCAGAGGAGGCGGAAACCCAAGGGACGACATATAGGGCTGCATGGTTCCTGCCCCACCTGCCTGGGGATCTTCCTGGTGCTAAACTCCAGGGATTTGGGGACTTGTGTTCATGGGGAGGTGGCAATCCTTCACACAGGCCGTCAGGGAGTCCTGGGTATGAGAAATGGCAGAACAAGCAGAGTCCCATCATTCCTTCTTCCCCTTCCCCTCTTTTCTGGCACGGAAGGAAGGTCTCACTCCACGTCGTACAGGTATCCAAGAAGGAGATGTTCTAACCTCTTGGGTATATATCCTTCCTAGAGGATGAAACTTCCCTCTACTCCTTTCCTCAAATCTCCACCAACTTCCGGCTTTTTCATCTCCTTGAGGGCTGAAGCTTTCTTCTGTGTCCCAAGCAACACAGCCAACTCTAGGGTGCTCCCCAGAGTGGGTCACCCTGAAGAGTCTATCTAGAATTATTAATAACAAGCTGGTTGCAAAGGCCAGGCATTAATGGGGTTGACCATGGGTCATTAGCCCATCTGCTCACCCCAGAGCTGGACCTGGGAGCAAAGGTCATTTGCCTTAGAGTTCTCTCTAACTCAAGAGAATTAATAAATTCTGGGGAGAAAGGGACAAGAAAGGCCACCTTATTCCTAGTGAGTGGCCATTCATCCATCTGGCCACCCCAGAACTGGACCTGGGGCAGAGGGTGGTGGGGCTTAGATTTCTCTCTTATGTGAATTCTAATTTCTAAGGAGGAAGGGACTGGAGTGGCCATCTCACCCATCCCCTTGCTTCTGGGAAGAATACAGACTTAATTCTTGTTATTAGTATTTTCTGAGAAATATTCAGAGAACTCAAAAACCCCTTGGGATTCCAAAACAAAGTCTCTTCTAATATCTAACTTTAATTGCACTTGGTCCATTTTGAATCATTTCCTTTTGTCCTGTAGAAATCAGTGCCATCTCCAATCCATCCTCACCACAGTCTTTGAAAAGTGGTGGAAACACAGGGGTGGAGAAGAAAACAGAGGAAGAGAACAGCAACACTTACCAACTTTGCACAGCCCTGCACTCTGACAATGAGCTTTCATGCCTGCTCTTTCCCTGAACTCAACGCAACACTCTGAGGTAAGTGACATTATCCTCATTTCACAAGTGAAGAACTATAATTCTGAGATATTCAGTGACTTCCCTAGGGTCACTCAGCTAATGGATGACCAAGCCTGGTTTAGACCCCTAAGCCAAGCTAGGACAGACTCCCAAAGACTTGACTCTGTCCTCCGCCTTTTCCACCGGGGTGAGAGGCAAAGAGGAAGGAAACACACAACAGATTGTAATGGTTGCTGCCTTCAGGGTGAGGTGTGCATCTAGGGTGTGGGGTAGGAAGAGACATTTAGTTTTCACTCTCCACCCTGTTATTCCTCGAAATTGTAAATATATTACTTTTTCAAAGAACATTAAAGAAGCAATGAGAAGAACGGAATACAGCCTTATCCCAGTCCTGGTTCCATCAGAAATTGTCTGTGTGACCTTGGGCAAACCAACTAAACAGTCTGTACCTCGGTTCCATCACCTATCACATGAGAATAAGGAATAATGGCCCACCCACTGAATTCACCTTTCCACCAAATTCACTGAACTTTTTCTGAGAGTAATATAGTTGAGTAATTATTAATCTAGAATGCAGAAGGCAATATTAGCATCACTTGTTCAAATTATGCATGTCCCCACGCCCAGATATTCTTATACCCAACCCCTCTTCCTCACCTCACAGAAATTATGAAAACCATCATTCATGGTGCTACCAGCTCTCTGGAACCTCTTTTATAAGGGCACCAATCTCCTCCCCCAAACCCCACCTCAGAATGCCACATCACACTGGGGTTTAGGTTTCACAGGCAAATGCTGGGGAGCAGACATTCAGTCTGTAGTCATACCTAGAGTGTCAACCTCAGTTTTCTCACATCTAAATTGGGCACAGCCATATTTGTCCTCATAAGTTGTTGCAAGGATTCGATGAGATGTGGTGAAGCCTGCGGCACACTGCCTGGCACACAGTGTATGCTCAGTAGTGCTCAGTTTCCTTCTCTTTACAAATAAAAGGGGTCAAGGGGATTCATAAATAAATGAGGTAATAGGTCATCAACACTCTAAAAGAGTTAAATATAGCAATACAACCCCAAAGCAGCCTGCCACAGTGGCCTGAGGGTGGAGCCCGGGCAGAGGGGGCAGGGAGAATTGAAAAGCAACAGCTTGTATGTGACCCAAGTGACCGTCATCTTCCTTGAAGGCCAACTTCTCAGTGAGACCTTCTCTGACCACCCTATCTAAATCACATCCCAATACTAGCTAGATTCCCTCTCCACAGCACTTGTCACCATCTAACAGGCTATATATATTGAAGATAAGCTCCACAAGCTTATCTTCAATATATGGAATTTTTACCCATTTTGTTGGTTGTCGAACTCTCAGAACCTACAAGAGTGCCTGTCACATAGTAGATGCTCAGTAAATACTTGTTGGCTGAATGGATGGCATTAGCAGAAGGGAAGATAAGTGGGGGTTGGGGGTTTAGTAAAATCCACCTGTGCTCTGGGCCTCTCCCCGCTGCATTAGAGCCTGTCAAGGGAGGTAGGAAGGATGCCACCAGCCCTAGAGCTGGGATTCTTGGCTATCTCCTCTGGTTCCAGAAATGCACTGAGCAGACAGTCCTGGTCCCACTGGGTCTTGACTCTCGTCTGCTGCCCTCTCGGGCAGTGGCACAATGGGACCACTGGCCACTGGGCAGCTGGGCAGAAATGCATTTCTTAAGATGAGAACCTCTGGGCCCTCAAGCTGCCATTCCCTGGAGAGAGGAAGCACTCCAGGACACAGAGTCTGTTGTCCTGGGTGAGTAGACAGAGAGATAGGATGGTGTGGAGAGGGCAGGCATGGGAGAAAGAGGGAGGAAGTGAGGCCCCACAGGGGACTCAGCTAAGGAGGGTTCTGCTAACACCAACCAGAGGAGAGGCAGGACACTGAGGAAGTCACGTGGCCCTCCTGCCCTGGGGGCCACTGTCTCATTCACCTCCGCATTTGTGGGAGAGCAATCCATCTCCAGCCTACAGCAAGACCCTCAACACACCCCAACAGACACAAGCCTGGCTTTGTATCAAAGTCCTCCAGAGATACAGATATCAGAGGAGGCTACCTCGGGCCTTGGAAGCCATCTAGTCTGGCCACCTTCTGGCACCCAAATCTCGATGACATCCCCAGTGGGAGATTTGTGGGTGTAGTTGGGTTCACGGTTGCCCCTGTTGATATCCAACCCATCTCATATGCTCCATGTGGTATCCTGAATAATGGCCCCAAAGATACCCAGTCTTGATCCCTGGAACCTATGGATGTTACCTTATATGGCAAATGGGGATTTGCAGATGTGGTTAAATTAAGGATCTTGAGATGATGCTGGGTTGCCAGGTCAGCCCTGAATGTAATCACAAGTGTCTTTGTAAGAGGACGACAGAAGGAGATTTGATGACAGAAGAGGAGAAGAACACGTGGAAACAGAAGCAGGAACTGGATGTTGATTGAAGATGGAGGAAGGGGCCACACACCAAGAATGCGGTCGGCCCCTTGAAGCTGAAAAAGGCAAGGAAATGAATTCCCCCTCAGAGCCTCCAGAAGACGCCAGTTCTGCCCACACCTTGAGGTGAACCCAGCGAAACTGACCTTGGACTGCTGACCTCCATAGCTGCAGAAGAATAAATCCGTGTTGATTTAAGCCACTAAGTTTGCAGCAGTTTGTCACAGCAGTAATAGGAGACTAGCGTACCCCCTTCCACAGGCAGTGACCACTTCACAGCCACCAGGACAAACCCCAATTCTGTTTTCTTATACCACACTAAACCTCAGACCCTCGGAGACCAGAGTTGGGGTGGGAGAACCCTACAATATCCCGAGTGATTTTCAGCCCTTCTGGCCTCATGTTCCTCCTCTGGAGTGTTCCCAGTTGAGCCTTCCTCTTCCTCCTCCTCCTCTGGAGCTTTCCACCCCTGTAAATAGACCCTGAAGTGTCTTGCTGGCCTGAATGAAGTAGCTTCCCTGAGAGGACCCTCTCCATCTTCCTGGTTCCAAGCATCTAATTAGCCCTAAATGAAGAGTCCTCCAAAAGTGCACGGCACTTTGGATATTTGCTGACATAATCACATTTGCTGTCGCCACCATTTGTCATCCTGGAACATTTCTTTCCCCTCTGGCTTCCCTGAAGGTGGTCCCACGTGTGCACTGGGAGCAGAAGCACTGCCCAAAGCAAGTCCTCGCGTTTCACGGGGGCTCTCCTGAAGTCCACAGCTTGGCCTGTCCTTCCACTGAACAAAGGGCAAACTGCCCAGCCCCAGGGCATTCCTGAACTTCACACATGAACACAGACGGCTACAATTCCCTGTTCCTAGGCTTGAGATTTTTGTATATTATGTTGTTTATTCACCACAACAATCTGGCAAGGTGGAATTATTGTTTCTACTTTTCCAGTGAGAAAACTGGGGCTCAGTACACGGAGGGAATCAGTCAAGCACGGTGGTCATCACCACATATGGTAACCATGAGTGCTGTGCTCCAAATATTCCAGTTCTCCCCTTTTCTGGGCACTTGTAAGGATTGTACTTCTTGACCTCATGGTGGTTGGGTGGGTTGCATGATAGGGACAATAGGACAGTTACTTGTGAACAGGAGGGACAGGTGTGTCTTCCAGGCCAGGCAAGACAGACACTTGCAAGATCTCTTCTCTGCCACGGTGGCAGGTGATGCTGCAGATGGAGGCTGTTCCACTGGCCTGGGTCTCAGGGTGAGGACGTGGAACAGACAGAGATGCAGCTGGCCTCCGTGGCCACCCCACGGCCTGCTGTCGTAAGCCACTGTGATTTAAGGGTGTTGGGCCTCAGAAAACAATTCCCTAAAATGAAAGCCTCAGAAGCAAAACTTTTTCTCTGACCTTCTCCTGCCCTCCTATCTCCCGGTCCCATTCTCTCCCAAAGTTAACCGTAGAAACTAGAATCCCTCTTCCCCAAGGCAGGTCATAGAAACCAGAACTCCTTTTCCCCCAAACCAGACATAAAACCTACAAATATTACTCTAACTTTCCCTCCACCTTTCTGTTCGAAAACTGGCCATAAAGAAATTATCTGGGCTGGGCGCGGTGGCTCATGCCTGTAATCCTAGCACTCTGGGAGGCCAAGGCAGGAGGATGGCTTGAGGCCAGGAGTTTGAGACCAGCCTGAACAAGAGTGAGACCCAGTCTCCACTAAAAATAGAAAAAATTAGCTGGGCAACTAAAAATAGAAAAAATTAGCCAGCTGTGGTGGCATGCACCTGTAGTTCCAGCTATTTGGGAGGCTGAGGCAGGAGGATTGCTTGAGCCCAGTAATTTAAGGTTGCTGTGAGCTAGGCTGATGCCACGGCACTCTAGCCTGGACAACAGAGTAAAACTCTGTTCTCAAAAAAAAAAAAAAAAGAAAGAAAGAAAAGAAAAGAAATTATTTGACCAAACTTGTTTGACTGTAGGCCACAAGACTGCCATTCCAAGAGGGCTCTGCCCCACACCCAGAAGGAAGGAATGCTGCTCAGAAAGGCCAAGAAGAATCTAGACAGACAGGCCTTGCTGGGTTCCCCACTCAGTCTGTTAGCATTAGGTAGGTCCTACCCTTTTTGTCCAGTCATATGTCTACATAGCTGCCCATACTTTGTTGAACCTAAGCATAAAAATGGACAATTTCCCCTGTATCTTTGGGCCTTCATTCTGAAGGCTCCTGTGTACACACATTAAATGCATTTGTGTGCCTTTTCTCCAATTCATCTGCCTCTCATCAGTGATTTTCAGGGCCTTTCCCCTTTACCTCCGCAGTGATCGTGTGTCACCACAGCATAGTCTGTCCTGACTGGTCTTGTTCAAATGTCGGCTCTGCCACTTTCTTGCTCCACACCTTGGACAAGTCAGTTAACCCCCATGGGGCTTGGGAGGATGGGTGTACAGGACCCAGCATAGAGTATGGGGAGGATTTAATGAGATAATGCAAGTATGATTCTTAGCACTGTGTCTGTCTCATAAGTGCCCAGTGGAAGTTGTAGTCACCGTGGTTATTATTACTGTTATGATCATAAAGGAAATTAAGTGAATTACACAGAGTCCCCTAATTAGAAGTGATTGGCAGGGTCCAGGAAGGGGACAGAGACTGAGTTTTTGAGCAACTATTACATGTTTTATACCATATACTCACAGAGTCTTCATTCTAGGTATTGGGCATAATTATCCCTATTTTATAGATGCGTAAACTGAGGGTCAGGGAAGTTATTTAACTTGTCCAGGGTCATGAAACCATTAAATGGTAGAGCCAGGATTTAAATGTAGGCATGGATGACTCTCTCCCCATCATCTTCTTTATCTTGTTGAGAGAAAATTCTCCCAACGCCAGGCACATAATCCCTCCTAAAGCCCTGCCTCCTCCATTCCACCCTCCAACCAACCACATTGCTTTCCCAGATCAGCATGGTTTGTAAAGGGCTCCACATACCAGCCCTCTCTAGCCTGCTCCTTAAATCAGGACCTTCCCCATGCTGACTGCACCTGCAGCGGCCCAGCACCATCTCTGACACCTCCCGCTCCCCTTCCCACTTGCTTCTCTTCAGCCCTGGAAAACGCCACAAGGGCCCCAGGGTCTTGGCCCAAGGCAGTGTGTGCATCTTCACACCTGGGGCAGGGAGGGGCCTCCTCGCCAGCAGGGTGGAATCCGCAGGTAACCACGGATAATCATCCTTCACCTTTGCAGCTTCCATCACGAGGGAGAAGGCCACGGTCCTCATCACCACCCGGGTTTTCAGATGAAAGTACTAAAACCCCTAGAAGGCAAAGCAGATAATCCCGAGATCAAATTCTACTTTTTCACTTACTTGCTGTGTGATGCTAGGCAAGTTTCTAAACCCAGCTGGGCCTTAGTTCCTATACTTGCAAATTCACCCTACCATGTCAGATTATTATGAGGACTAAATTAGATACAATATGGAAAGCCCTCGTACAGAATGTGACACATACACATGTCCCCTAGGTAGTGTCTATGAGTAATCATTGTCTTTATCCCTATCTTGGATATATTGTTATTGCTCTCTCAGCCTCATCTGTAAAATGAGAGCTTTGCACAAGCGCACCTAGATTATCCTCCAACTTTGAGTTACTGCCTCAAACACACACACACACACACACACACACACACACACACACACACACACACGATGCTACCCAGACAGGCAGAGCAGGGGAACCCAGGCCTATAAAGCCACAATGACAAGCCTGGGCTCTGCCCAGTGCCCCCCGCATCCGGCTCAGGCTACCTGAAGGGCACGGGGCAGGAAGTGAGAGGGGGGTGTGCCTCATGGCAGAAGGGTCAGCAGGCTGAGGGGACCAAAGGGCCTGGAGTGCAGCCCCAGAGCCGTCTCCTTAGCCCTGGAAGCAGCGCCCCATAAAACCAAATGGGCGTTTGAATTATCACCAGCAAGGGGAGGTCTGGGAGATGGAGAGAGCTTTCATCCCTCCCAGGGACCAGGGCTGAGACACAGTGGCGGCAGGGAGGACAGGCCACTTGGCAGCCTGGGGGACTTGGACCGGAGGACGGAGCGTCGGCTCCACGGAGGTGGCACCTCCGCCTAGCACTGGCACCTCTGGGAGGCAAGAGGGTGAGCGGTGGCAGCAGCACAGCCTCCCCCGTCACCTGGGACCCTAGCCACCTCCCTATCCATCGCTGGGACTCTGATAGGAGAGGGTGGCCAGGCGCGTCACTCACCGCAGCCCGGCTGGCCACCTCTCAGGATGCTCCTTCTGCCAGAACTCTCTGGGCCTCTGCTCTGTGCCGGCCCGGGTACTAGCTGCTGCAAACGTGGGCAGGACGACAACCACATGGTCCCTCCAGTCCCACGCCTACCTCTGCCTGATGTTCTGATGTTTCAAGCTTTGGGAAAAAAGGGACAGTTTGGATAGACAAAAGGGCTACATCTTGGCATGACTCAGCCAGCAGGAGGGCCCAGGGGCTGGCCCAGGCCAGGGCAGTGACCAGGCTCTGGGGAAAGGGAGGTGCCTGATCGCTGGTGCCAGAGCCTGGTTCTGCAGAAACGAGGGTGTTTGCTGTCGGGGGAAGGAGGCCGGGGGAAGGGGCCTTCTTTACCCCTCGCCGCCTCTCCCCTCGGATGGCACACACAGAGCCATCTCCGCCATCTGCCCGCAGCCTATAATTCAGCTGCCCAGCTGCGCTGAGTGCCTGACTGCACTCATTGTGAGGAGGGGAGATTACCGAGTGGGGCGCAGTGATTGGCAGGTGCCCCGTGGGCCCAGCTGCCCTGGTAGCAGGGGTGGGCTCCATGTGCCACTGTGCTGCCCCTGAGCTGCCACTGTCACGCTTTACCTCCATGGATCTTTAGATCCCTGCTTCTCCAGTGGCAAAGTGCCCATGAATCCCCTGAGAGAATGGTTAGAATTCAGATTCTGATGCGGTAGGTCTGGGAGGACCTGAGATTCTGCATTTCTAACAAGTCCCAGGTGACGCTTTCACTGGTGAGCCAGGGACCACACTCTGAGGAGCAAACCTGTAGGGCTGATAAGGCTTTTTCCCACGCAGGATCTCCCTGGGCCCTCATAACAGTCCTAGGGTCAGGTGGTGAAGAAGGACGATCGCTGTCATTCTCAGCACCTCGAATTCAAGGCACAGTGCTCCACACTTAATAAATCTCTTCTCATTCAATCCTCTCAAAGCCTCAGCAAAAGAACTCTTCCTAGAGCTCCAGATGGAAAAAACTGAGGTTCTGAGACAGTTAAGTACGTTGCTCAGGGTCACAAACCTAATGAGTGGTGGAGTCGGAAATCAAATTCACATTTCCTAACACTAGCCCCTTCCTCTATCCACATATAAAGTTGGCAAATATGAGGTGTCTTTAAGAAGTAATTGGGGGATGGTCACGCTTGAAGCTCTGCCTCGAGGGGGGAGGGAGGGCATGGGCAATATACATAACCGTAATATTTGTACCCCCACAATATGCTGAAATAAAAAAAGAAAAAGTAAAGGTCAAGGCAACAAGCTCTGGAGCCATAGTGCACCTGTCCAGGAGCAGGGAGACTGAGCCCAGAATGCTTAGATTTGAATACTAGTTTTGTAACTTGCTAGCTCAGTGATCTTGGGCAACTTACCTAACCTCTCTGGGCCTCAGTTTTTCCAACTGTGAAATGAGAAAGATAACACTAGGGTTATTATGAACATTATATATTATGAAAATATATCTATGTAATGAAATCTCATAATATAATTGCCATAATAATCCTAGTATTATCAATAACCCTAGTATCATCTCTCTATCTATCATCTATCTAGAGGTTCTAGTGACCGTAGAATAATACCACCCAAAGCACTCAGCACAGTGCTTGGCACATGGCAAAACCCTCACAAGTGTTATCTCTGATTGTCCTCAGCTGATGTCACCCGTGGCAGATATCACTAATGCATTATGGCATTCTTTCCCACAGAGCCCACCTGTGGCCCCAAAATCTGTCTCAAGACAGCACCCCAGGCAGCTTCTACCAAACTATCAGGTTTGCACTCGGGCAATCCATGTCAGTTCTGAGAAACTACACTGTAGTGGAACTCAGATGCACATTTTTGACCCGAAAACCTGTCCTTTCCACTACATTGCTTCTGCTGGCTTAAAAGCTCCTTTGAGGCCAGAAACTCTTAGTGTCCTATTCAAGGTGCTATTTTGGCACCTGGCAAGGTCCCTGATACAGAGCAGATGCTCAGGTTACTACTACTGAATGAGTGGGTGCGTGAATAAATGCACGAATGAATGAATATGTCTTGCCCAGGTGTTGCTTCCCTCAAATCTCTTTTCCTGCATGCTTGCCACAGTACCCAACATTCTTCCCTTACAATCAGATCTTTGAGTTCTGTTGCCCATTTCCACTTAAGTACAGAAGGAAGGGATCTCATCCTGCCTGGGTTCTTAGAAGGAGCTGTATTAACATTGTCTTTTATTTTCTGTATTCTAATGCTTTGACATCTGAGGTCTTGCTGACCCTGGAGAGACTGCCCCTCCCAGGGAGAGCCAATCCCTAAAGATAGTAAACAACTCACCTGCAAGCACATTTTTCAAATATAAACCAACCAACCCGGAGCCTACTCCCCCAATAATCTTTTTTATTGGGTTCTCATACTCTGGGCCACTATCCACCTGCCATGATCACCCCAGGACCAGGTACCAGACAACTAGGGACAGCCCTGTGCCCCAGAGCCACCGAAACTACTCCCACTAGCCAATCCCAAGCCAGCTTGTTCCTTCCCACAGAAACCACAATTAAGGCTCTTGCTCACATTCCCTCCCCGCCCCTCCCCCAATGATCCACCTGGTGTGCACCCCTCCCCCGTGTTGTAGTGTGGCTCACGTCCCCCGCTCTTGGGAACTGTGAGTAACAAACTATCTTTTCTGGCAGTTGTCTCCTCATCTGCTGGCCTCACTATTCCTGAATTGTCCTACTAACACACTGTATTTTGATAGCAGGGTCAGAGCCAAAGAGGCCTTCTCCCCTTCCATAAAGTCTAAAGTTTTGTCTCTAATGTTTTATTCTACATTTTCTAAATTATTCTTCACCAAAATATATCAGTATTCATTTGCATATGAGAGTAAATAATTGTCCTAACGACACACTATTGCATCAGATTAGTGCTGTAGAAGAGGAGCCGTGCCCACTCCGGGGCTCTGAGTACACCTGGCACGCTGCTGAGCCTCTCTGAGGATGCATGTGCCCTCCATGGAAGATTTGGCATGAACTCAGTTCACCAGTTTGTATTGGAGACTAGATTAATTTTAAGTGACTGCACAGGAGTTGGCACAAGGGAAAGGATTTTGATGGGTTTGTGCACAGCACTCAGGAAGGTAGATTTGGGAAGACCATGGCAGGGAGGAGTCCTGGGGCAGTGTGGCAACATAGGTCCCTGGCTAGTGTGGGTGGGGAAGAGGAAAGAAAGAGAGGAAACACAGACAAGCTTCAGCTACTGCACGGCATGGCCAAACCCAGTCTAGGTGCTCAAAGGGCTAAGTGGTGGGAGGTGGCGGCAGGAGGATGGGACTGAGGCGGGGAGAAAAGAACCGCCAATAGCACCTGACTCCCTCGCTCTCAGCCTGGAGCTCTGCACAGAGGAAGGGCAGGGTGACCAGGAGCAGGGTCTGATCCATGGCTGCTGTCCACATGCAGCCCTGGTCCTCAGTGACAGAGGAGGGCTGACCATCCTGCTAGGCTCATGGTGGGGGGCCCTAGGTCTTTGGAGCCCAGCACAGGCTTAGGGAGAGGAAGAGAGGGCGAGGAAAAGGGGGAGCAAGGGGCTCCTTCCCCCTTGGATCTGGAGTCTGTGCCCGACACGGAGCCCGCCCACGCCCAGCAGTGCCTTCCAGCCCCTGCAGAAAGCGTTGCTGCAATTCCTGCTTTATGGCCTCTGCCAAATGAAGCACAAACTTAACTACATCACCTCCCCGACAGGACAGGGGAGGGGGCTGGGGGTGGCGTGCTGGGCTTCTTCAGCCCCCTAATCTAATCACTGGCGTGGGTCATTTCAATTACGGACACCGGAGTGTGGTGGGGGGCGCAGCTACTCATAAAAGCCTCCATGCTGCTGCTCAGCTAATTATGAAGCTCTTACTGTCTCGGCAGGTAAATAACTCAGGACTGAGCAGTTCCGGCTGCTGAGATGGAGTCTGAGCCAGGGAACAGGGCAGGGTAAACTAGGCTCGACTGAGGTGGGGCCCAGGGGCACAGAGGGGGTTGCAAGGAGAAGGCCATGCCTTCCTATGCTATGCTCTCCACCCTGGGTGACCACCCACCAGCCAGGAATTGGTAGAGGAACTTGTCACCTTAAAACCCACGGTCTGAAGTTTTCTAGAAGCCTCAGAGCCAGGCTAGGGTAAAATGTAGACTCCACCCACTTCTACTAACCTTGCCTTTGGGTGTACTCAGGACTAATTCCACCAGGTGTGTTTCACTCTGGCGCCCCTCGTGGCCATTTTTTCCTTCACTTTCTGGTCCTCGCCCATCTAGGCTACAAGTCAGACCCTGGGAAACTTGCTGTGTCTTAGAGGTTTAAGAGGTGAAAGGCTCAGCTTCCTTTATCCTGACGGCTCCCGCTCCTCTAGGACAACTATAGGAGGTGGTAGGGGTATCTCAGGAAGAAAGAGAGACCCGCTGCCACCTGATTATTGGCAATGCAAAAGGCCGCACAGGCTCTGGGAGTTCATTGGAGCAGTACTCGGAAGTCATCTTCAGATTTAATGATGAAGGCTGCCTGCCTAGCCCAGGACTGTGCTTAGCCAACTCATGATTCTAGACATCAGTGAAGCCCCCAGAACTGGAGCTGTGATTTCTTGCGGAGTGGAGAAACTACCTTAGGTTCTGGGAAACAACAGATGGTAGGAGCAGTCACAGCTGGGAGAATCCCATTTTTGCTCTGTTCCTCAGTTTCCTTCCTTTTATGAAACAGGAATCAGGAAATTTATGAACATTTGGAGGGCTAAGCTCAAGCTGCTCTGTAAATAAGGCTGCTGGCTCCCCATATTCCTCCCCCTACAGAGGGACACCATTCCAGGAGGACGTCGGTGGTGCCAGTAGTTAACAATGTCAGCTGGGCACGGCGGCTCACGCCTGTAATCCTAGCCCTCTGGGAGGCCGAGGCGAGTGGATCGCTCAAGGTCAGGAGTTCAAAACCAGCCTGAGCAAGAGCGAGACCCTGTCTCTACTAAAAATAGAAATAAATGAATTGGCCAACTAAAAAAAATATATAGAAAAAAATTAGCCGGGCATGGTGGCGCATGCCTGTAGTCCCAGCTACTCGGGAGGCTGAGGCAGAAGGATTGCCTGAGCCAAGGAGTTTGAGGTTGCTGTGAGCTAGGCTGACACCACGGCACTCACTCTAGCCTGGGCAACAGAGTGAGACTCTGTCTCAAAAAACAAAAACAAAAACAAAAAAACAATGTCATTGCTTCAGCATGCAGGCCTGACCCTGGGGCTTAGAATGAGTTTCTGGCTGCAGCTGAGATTAGGGCCACTTGGCACTAGTCAGAGGGAGTCCACACTGGGGACCAGCTTGGTGGTCAGGCTTCACCCCTGAAGGCTGCTTCTTAGAGGCCGACATGAGGAACCTGGGCCATGTAACCTGGAGATGGAGCAAAGGTGAGCTGCATGGGAAAGGAATGGGAAGTCTCTTTGTGACCCCCCCACCCTTAGGTCCCCCTGTGAGGAGGCATGTGATGGCTTCAGCCCTTGGCCTTTGGATCCTGTAACAAAGGTACCAATGGGGAGAAGCAGAGCCCGTAACTGGATATTGATAGAGGTAGCTGGAAATTGGACCCCACACCAAAGACTCAGACTGGAATTCATTTGTTGATAGCAAGCAGGTCTTATCTTTATTTTGTGATACATTATTTACTTTTCAAAGTGCTGTCCAATACGTTGCTTCATTTTGATCCTTGTAACTCTGTGATATGTGTAGAGTAAGAATAAATAGCCCCAGTTTGGAATAAGGTAAGTTGAAATGAGAAGAGTTAAGCTCAAGGTCACCTGGCTAGATGGTGATGGAGCCAGGACCAAAATCAGTACACCTGGCTCTTAAGCTGGTGTTTCCAGTGGGGAAGGAGGGAGACCCCACAGTGATGAGTTCACTGCAGGACTTTTCCTATTTTCCTCCTCTATTAACCAGAGGCGGAAGTGTGGGAAGCTGGAATCAACATAGATGGGACGCTCAGGGGCGCTGGGGACCGTGGTGGCGAGACCCCACGTGCATGTCGAGCAAGGCAGAGGCCCGGAGTAGAAAGTAGGAAGTGAGGGAGGAAACAGGTGGAGGTTTGTGTGGACACTTCCTGCTCACAAACTTCTTATGTTCCTCATTTCATTAAAAGCAGCAGTGGAATTTCATGGACAATTGGCACTGAGCACTAACTGGGAGGTAATGAGAGAGGGAGGATGCAGGTAAAGGCTGTTTGAATTTAAATTCTTTTTCTTCAGGGGGACAGATTTTTTTAAAAGGCAATTTTAGTGCTGGGAAAAGTTTCTAGCAAACAGCTTTGGACTTTCGTGTCCTCTGTCAACACAGCATTAGGACTGATGATAGCACCTAGCCCACTGTACTCTACCTGCCAACCTCCTGACGACTGCTCTGGGTGAGGGGCAGAGGGATGCCCAGGGACTGGGGGTCTGACCTTCAGTAGATTTTGTCTCTCAGACCTGGAAAAACACGCTAGACTAGATGTGTGCTCACCAACCGTGTGAGCTAGAATGAGTAGCTCTGCAAGGGAGACAAGGCAGGGGAGTGGGGGCAGAAGGCCATTTGAGCAGGTTCCAGGACAGAACTGAAATACCAATTGGTAAAGCCCAGAAGAACATGCCAAACACAAGTAGAGGCTTAGGAAATAAACCTCTTCCGGAGAAGGATAGCAAGGAGGTTGGCTTGGCTGGATTGAAGACTCTAATAGGAAACAAAGAAAGAAGCAAAGAAAGTCAAATACAAGGGAAGGATATTTGGGGGAAGGCTTGAATTCTCATCTTAGGATTCAGGTTATGAGGCCACAGGAACTCGTAAGATAGGCTAATCGATACAGATCTGGCTACTAGAGAAGACGAGCCAGAAGTGGATTAGTTACCCAAGTGCCGTGATGAGGGCTCTCCTGTTCTGGATGAGTGACTGTGAGCACAGACGGGAAGCCAAGGGGCCATCGGGGCTGCAATGGTTAATTTTATGTGTCACTAAGTGCTGGGCCACAGCACATAGAGATGTGCTCAAACATTTTCCTGTATGTTTCCATGAAGGTGTTTTTTAGATTAGATTAACATTTAATTTAAATCAGTAGGCTTTGAGTAAAACAGATTACCCTCTGTAATGTGGGTGGGTCTTATCCAATCAGTTGAAGACCTTACTAGAAAAAGACTGACCTTCCCAGAAGAACAGGGAATTCTGTCACCTTTGGACTCAAACTGCGTCTCCAGCCTGCTGACCCACTCTGTAGATTCTGACCTTGCGAAACCACCACAATCACATGAGTATTATGGGCTGGATTGTGTTCCCCTTCCCCCCCAAAAATTCATATGTTAAAGTCCTAACCCCCAGTACTTCAGAATGTGACAATATTTGGACATAAGGCCTTGAGTGAAGTAATTAAGGTTAATGAGGTCATTAGCACAAGCCTTAGTCCACCTGGCACAGTGGCTCATGCCTGTAGTCCCAGTGACTTAGGAGGCTGAAGTGGGAGGATCGCTTGAGTTTAAGAGTTAAAGGTGACAGAGTAAGACCCTGTCTCAAAGAAAAGAAAAAAGAAAAAAAAAGGGCCCTAATCCAATATGACCAGTGTCCTTATAAGAAGAGGAAATTTGGACACAGATATATGCATGCACAAGGAAAGATCATGTGAAGACATAACAAGAAGGCAGCAGTCTGCAAGCTAAAGAGAGAAGTCTCAGAAGATACCTACCCTGTTGGCACTTTGATCTTGGACTTCCAGCCTCCAGAATGGTGAGAAAATAAATCTATGTTTAAGCTACCCAGTGTGTAGTATTTATTTATTTATTTAGGAGATAGGCTCTCACTCTGTCACCCAAGCTGGAGTGCAGTGGCAAGATCCTAATTCACTGCAACCCTGAACTCCTGGGCTCAATCAATCTGCCTATGTCAGCCTCCCAAATAGCTAGGATTACAGGCGCACACCACCACACCTGGCTAGTATGTATTATTTTATTATGGCAGCCCTAACTGACTAATACCGGGACAGTGGATTGCCAATTGCTTGAGCCAAGGGACCATGGGATGTGCCTGTCCTCCTGTTCAGTGCATGACACAGGGTGTGTAGTCACTAAGTGCTGTACTAGACTGGGCCTCAAAGCCTTGGCACCTGGGTTCTCCCCTTAGTGACGCCCTGCCGAGGAGGCACAGGAGGAGGACAGAGGCAGTGGACTCTGCTGGGAGAGTGGGAGCAAGAGCTTCAGAAGGTTACAGATGTGGTGGGAATTTTGTGTTCTGATTGGTATGATGTTGACCACAGGAATCAAGTCAAGTGAAGAATGATCTGTGACTGACTTAGCTTGTGTTCTCTGGTGTGCCTAACATAATGCTTCGGACTTCATTGGCACTCAAGAAAGGTTTTGTTGAATGAATGACTGAAAAAATGACCAAGGTAGGGCTGAGAGACAGAATGATCTTATACCTTTAAAAAATAATAATAAAACTGCTTAAACATACGTATATACATGCATGTGCCCAGAAATTTTCTGAAAGAGATGGCTAGTGATGGTTATTTTGGGGGAGTGGACTAGGTTAAGAAGGAAGGCTTACTTTTACTGTACATCTTATACTATTTATACATTTTCAACAGAAGTGCAGTATCCCCGGGTCACTCAGCAGCCCATTCGGTGCGTGTACCTGGACTCAACAGAAAGAGGCAAGCATTTCAACCTGCCATTCTTCCCCCTCCAATCTCCCCTAAGTGCTGTGACAGCACTTTGATCGAGACCAATACATTTCAGTCTTCACAAGCCACTCCACAGCGCCCACAGTGAGCACAGAGTGACACTGTAGAGCCCCAGCATGACAAGGTAGCTTCGGAAGAGCAACTGGTCAAGGCGGTACAGGAGGGCCAGCCACCCAACCTCCTCTTGGTGCGCCTGGTCCTGACTTCGGAGGTGGTCGTTGATAGAGTGGAGCTGAGACCAGATTTCCTTCAGGGTTCCTGCCTGGGCCTGGAGCTCTTGACAGATCAGGGACCCTGCATGGTAGATGAAAACACCCCAGGTGAGCCTGGACTTTCCCTGGAGGCTGATGGCCTCATCCTTCAAGGAAAGTTGTGGGCAAAACTGAGCAGTGGACTGGGTTTGGGTTGGGGGTCTCCCTTCCTCCCTGCTTAGGGGCAGCAAGGCTGTGCTGAAGGAAGCCTCAGAGAACTCGTCACAGCTGTGTCATGGAAGTAGAGCTTAGGTGGGCTAGATCCATCTGGGAGATTTTCTGAGCTAGGGGTCAGCCCAAGTTGACTCAGTAGGAGCTTTAGGGGCTGGGATGATTCTTATACTTTTTCATATTAAGCAAATAGAACCCAGATGTGTACAAACTCCATGTGTGTGCATGTGCACGCCAGCAGTTCACTATTCTGGAGTCAACAGCTCAGTCACTTTAGGTCATTGGAAACTAAAACAACTGAAGGGCACCTGAGAGTCTGACCTTCAAGCTCAAACAAGGCTTTCCGGAAAGGCAGCAGGAGGCAGCCTTCGGTCTCCAGAGAGTTACCATAAGCTGCTGCAGTGCCAGGCTTGGAAGCAGGTGTTTCAGATTTGTCACTCAGTCAACACAATGCCTGGTACTTCACCCAAGGGAATTAGTTTTGAGGGTGATCAAGGAAGACAGGGTAGGAACCTCAAGGCTTTTCACAAACCCGTTACCACAGCATCCTGGGCCCTGGGATCCGCTGCAGGTCCATCAGCATCCGTGTCCCCTTGAAGGCACAAGAGGGGCCACTCCTGCCCACTGCGCCTCTCCCCGTGGAGGAATCTGACCAGCAGGATGGACTTGAATAAGCTGAGCACCAAGAAGGCTATGCAGACGGTGAAGAAGATGCCTGAGAGAAGGAACCAGAGGAGGCGGGGTTAGTCTGGGCCTCTCGCTCCTCCAGTCTGAAATGCAACAGCAGGCCTTTGACAGCAGTAATGTAAGGTGGGTGTCCGGTGACCCCGAGGCCGCTTACCGATCAAAGGGACGCTCCCTGTGCTCCTTGGCACTTCGTCAGACATGTTGACCTTGAAGACGGTATAGCCTACTAGCACGTTGGTCTTGAACACGATCCTCGCACGGCAGTCAGGGGGCAGGTAGAAGCTCCCCAGGTCCACGAGCATCAGGAAGACGCTGGGAATCAGCAGGTTCACCACATAGACCAGTGGGTGCCGGCGAATCACCACCTGGCCGGGGACAGAGACTGTGAGGAAAAGAGGATCTAAGCCAACGGACGCTTGGCCAAATCCACAGCCGGGGATGCTCCCTGATGTCCCAACCTGCTTGCATAGCGTAGCTTATGTTAGAAATATGTTTGAGGTTATTTTGTAGTTTAGAAAATAGAAAAAGAATCCTTTAAGCTTTTTATAGAGCTAATTCACTGGCTCACCTTATTCAATCCTCATCACTTCAAGGGCTGGGTCCTGTTATCTCCAAACAAGGAAACTGAGGGTCAAAGAGGTTCAATTACTTGTTTAAACTCACACAGCTAGTAGGTGAAAAAACTGACCTAAAATCAAAATCTTCCTTCCTAACCCACTTATTTTGGTTTCGTCTACTTCCCTACTTGGATGGTGAGCTCCTTAGCACCTGTGTGTCTATCAGAGCCTGGGAAGGAGAAAATAACACAATTAAATTGCGAGAGTCGAAGAGGGCTCAGCAGAGAGACTACTTGCAAGTCGTGGGCAGGCAGAGGGCATCCACAAGGAGCAGGGCAGTGCCCTGGGGCTCTGGGGGACTGGGTGAGCTGTTGCCACCCTCAGGCCTGAAGAGGCTGAGGGCTGACGTGGTGACCAGACACCAGGAGAGAGAAAGCTGTGCAGAGAGACTGCCAGACAGGAGCTATGGCTTTCTCTGAGATGCAGCCAGCCTGGCAGTGACTCCACTGGGAGGAAAAGAGAGAGGTAAGTACCCCACTCAATCTCCTCCCTCCCTCCAATCTCCTGCCACTGTTCCCCCCACCCCACTAGCCAAACATGAGCAGGGATGATCCCATCTCTGCAGGCCACGGCTCAGGCTCTAGGAGCACAGACAGGGAGGAGACGGAGGAAGTGGGTCTCTGTGGGGCCACCTGAAGCTACCCAGCTGGCCTGGGTACCCACCACTGTGCTGCATGCAGAGATGGGGAGCAGCTTTTGTAGCTTGGAATTTGAGTCTCATAAAATTACTATTACCACTGCTGTTTTTTATACCTAGCTTTTTTGGGATGGTAATGGGAAGTGTCTTTAATAAACACATACTCTATTCTCATCCTTCCTAAAGGGAAAGTGGAGAATGGCAGGCCTGCCACCCCCACTAGACTGGGGACTCTCATCTCATCCCATCTCTGGGATGGTGACAGTCCTCCATGGGGCCAAAAATAAGATCTATCTTGTAGTGGCTATTCAATAAATGTTTGTTAAATAGAGGAACATTCTGGGCCCTTTGCTGTTAGATTTGGTCAAAAATAATGCTTGAAAACTCCCATTTCTCCGATTCACCAAATAATAGAATGTTCTCTGCATGTTAGGTAACATGCTAGATGCTTTTGCACATACTATGTGATTTGTTTAATCCTCAATGCAAATTCATTGGTGGGTAATATCCTCCACTTTATAGATTTCCAAAATTAAAGCTCGGCCCCCTCAAGTGAGTATGCCCAATAAGTGACAGAGCTGGGACATGCCCCAACACCTTCTGATTCCCCACTACAGCATAGCCATGACTCTTGATCTGACCAGACCTCTGAGTTAAGTGCAAGGTTCTTCTCCCTCAGCCCCATCTCCCACTGTAGGAGAGAATCACAGAGAAACAAGTCAAAGCACAGAAGAAGGGAGGATGTGAGCGATGCCAGCGATAGAGCAGGAGATGGCAGGGGAAGAGCTTGGCTGGGAGTGTCACCTTGCTGATTAGAGTGGTGGCTCCCCAGCCACTGGGTCTGGGAGCACATCCCGACTCGGTGGAGTTTGGCAGGCCAGAGCCGTGTGGTGGATTGTAATCTGGCTGTTGTCTTTCACGTTTCGTGAATTTTCGTGAACAGAATTGGCTGCAAATATCTAAACCAGAGCGATGCTCACTGCTTTGCAACAATTTGGTTAAACACACATTCTAACAAAGTGCAGACATCAGAAAAACAACAACAAAATTAACTGTCATCACCCTGCACCCCTATAGCGCCTGTCATCATGCTGTGACTGAGATGGCCATGGCCAGATGGGGGCAGGAAAAAGGGAGCCAAGTGTCAGAGTCCATGGGGGTGTTGTGTTGTGACCCAGCCTGGGCTATTGGTGATTTGGCCTTGGGGGAGGTGGGGACCAAGTCTGCCATTTCTGGAGGGTAGAAATGGGAAACCCCTTAGAGACTTCATGGCAGATGCTGCATGAAGGGGAAGAAAACTGTAAGAATACCACCCTAAAGAAAAGAACAAGTAGACATGTTGGTTAGTGGAAAGAGCCCAGACTTAAAGCCAAGGGAACAGAGTTTCAGAGCTCCTCCATCCCAAGTGTCTGTATGTGCTAGTTTAAGGTGATCCTGGGTGACACAGTCAACCTCTCCATGCCTAAATTTCCCCCCTCTTTTAAAAAGCAGTTTACTTTTTTCTTGCCAAACACCTTGGGTACAACTGAGATGAGCTGTTGTGCTCTTTAAATAAAGTTCCTATGTAAAGAGCACACGCCGAGATGATTCCTCTCCAACCAGAGTCTGGCTCAGTGAATATAAGTCTGAGCCCGAGTCAGAGAAGGGCAGTGAGGCCCCTCGAGGTCCCTGATTTCTAGGGGAGTATAGTTTTATCAGAGCACAAGTTCCCCAAAGTGTCAGCTGAGGAAGGTGTGGGAAGAGCTAAGAAGTCAGGAAGCGGCAGGCTTCACGGGTATGCAGTCACATGGGGCCTGCCTTGGAAGGGCTCTGCACTCGGTTTAATGCTCCACAGGTGTCATTTTGAAATTCTTAATAATTTTTGAACAAGGGGCCCTGCATTTTTCTGTTTTCACTAAGACCCACAAATTATGTAGCCCACATCCAGAAGGATATTTCTCACTGGATATCAACAGTAGATGAGGCTGGGTGTAGTGGCTCACGCCTGTTATCCTAGCACTCTGGGAGGCCAAGGCAGGTGGATAGTTTTAGCTCAGGAGTTCGAGACCAGCCTGAGCAAGAGTGAAACCCCACCTCTACTAAAAAAAGACCAGAAATAAATTAGCTGGACAACAGTAGATGAAAGTACAGGGAAAGACATTGGTACAAGGATGAATAATTAGCTTTTGCTGTGATATAAAGCAAAGTAATCTCCTTCTTCATTTGGTTCATAGAATTGTAAAGCTATATAGGTCTTCAAAAACCACTCCTGCCTTTAGCAAGGGTGTTCCCATTCCTAACACAGATCAAATATTACCTGAAGTTTTGATTTTCTTCCAGAACAAAGAATCCACCTTTTTCTTCAGGTTTATTTAGGGGCAATGTTACCGAAGGACTAGACTAATTTTCTCTAAAAGCCCAGTGCAGCCTAAAGAAACTCTAATTTTATAACTTAGCTTTCAGAAATTTTGTTTTCATTATCTCATTTTATCCTCAGAGCCCTTCATTCCACAAGCACTAATTGGGCATCTAAAGGTTGTCAGGCACTATCCTAAATACTGGAGTTAGTATCACTTATAATAGGACAGGTCTCTGCCCTTACCCCCATCGCATGGAATCAGGACCAAGACTCTGGTGGTTGGATGTTTCACAAGTCTGTGGGGCAGAGAGGAATTTTGCCCCAGAATGGACCATAGTTGGAGTCTATACCTGATATAGATGACTTAACAATGAGTTTTGGGACTTTTTGAGCTTATATTAATATTTAGATGATATTTTGTGCTTAGAGTTGATGCTGGGTTGAAATTTGGGGGATGTTGGGATGGGGTGAACGTATTTTGCATGTGAGGCAGACGTGAATTTGGGGAGGCCAGGGAGTGGCAGACTAGTTTTGAATAGTGCCCCCCAAAATTCACGTCCTTTCTGGAACCCCAGACTCTGACCTAATTTGGAAATGAGATCATTGAAGATGTAATTAGGATGGGTCCTAAATCCAATACAACTGGTGTTCTCATAAGAAGAGGAGAAGAGACACACAAAATGAAGATGGAGGCAGAGAGTGGAGTGATGCATGTACAAGCCAAGGAGTGGCAAGGACTGCTGGCAACCACCAGGAGCTAGAAGAGAGGCATGGAACAGATTCTCCCTCAGAGTGCCCAGAAGGAACCAACCCTGCCAACATCTCGATGTCAGACTTCCAGCCTCCAGAACTGTGAGAGAATACATTGCTGGTTGCTTTAAGCTACCCAGTTTGGAGTACTTTGTTACGGCAGCCTTGTGAAACCAATACAGGTGACTTGCCCAGTAATGCACAGAGGGTGGACGGCAAGGAATGCACTGGAATACACTGCACTACGTTCAGTTGTGTGTCAGCATGATATAGGATCAGACACATAGTTTCTGGAGTCAGATTGCCTGAGTTCAAGTCCAGCCTCTACCAGTTGCCTTGCAACCTCTGGTAAGTTACTTAACTTCTCTGCATCTCAAGTCATCTGTTTGTAGAAATGCAGATACTTGGAGTACCCACCTCTTAGAGATGTTAGAAGTACATGTGCAAACTCTTAAAATGGTGCCTGGCATAGAGGGAGTGCTCAATTTTGTGGTTACTGTTATTAATATTATGTCTTCCTGGGCAGAGGCCCATGATAGATATCAGGAGCCTTGTTTTATTCATCTTTATGTCCTAAGTGTTTACTGTTGAGCCTGGCACATGATAAGGGCTCGAATGATGTTCACTGAGTTGTATTGGCGTCTGGTGAAAATGCTACTTTTAGTTCCAATGGAACAGAAGTGCCCACACATTCCATTAGCCCAAATGGGGGCTAGCCTACTGAGGTCAGCCTTTCTGAGGGCTACCTCTCTTCGGATCATGCCAAAAGCAGTAACCCCTACTTCTGCTGGGGGAAGGTATGTCACCAGCTCAGTGAGACATGGCTCTTTGCAAAACTGCCCCTACCCAGAGCCCATCATTTCTAATGGACTAAAGGAGCTGGTGCCTTTAAATTCCACAGAAAGGGAAGAAAAAGCACTTTAGTTTCAGTCCGTGTTCCCCATTAGACACCCTTCAGGTGTTAGCAATATTATGCCACAATTTCATTATCCATTAAAGCCAGGTAATAATAAGTACACAAAGGTATTTGGAGCCTATTGATGTTAATGAAAGAGATCAATCTAATTCAGAATGTGTGTGTGGAGAGCTCCTTGGAGATGGAATAGGCCCCAAGGTTAGCCTCTAATTGCCTCCTTGATGGTAGACCCCACCAGTACTCAATTTTGCATGACCGTCTTTATGACATAGTTGGAATTTTGACGCCCAGACTCACGCTTCATACAGAAGCCCATTTTCCTCCTCTCCCAAGCCCCTCCCAACATTCCCAACTCAGAAAGAACGGGAAAGTTGCTGCCATTTAAGTAAGATTCTTGCACCAGAGTGAGAGTTTCTTGGATCTGGACTGTGGATTGGGCTGGACCAACAAAAAGTCCATGATTCCCAAATCCCTTCAGTGACCCTGGAAGGATTTCTAGGGCTCTAAATTCTCTCTCTCTCCCCCCATATGATCTAACGGTGCTTAGAAGGACCTTCTATGAAGTTTACGAGCTGCATTCAATGGGTATCTCAACAAAATTACCCTAGTCTAGAAAGGAAAGTTATGACAGAAAAAGAGGATAAGTGAAGCATCTTCCTTTCCCAAATGCCCCTTTGAATGTTCCTGGGGGAACCCTGTGGGTTCCCCAACTCCTGCCCAAACGAACACTTTACTCAGTGTGAGGTCTTCTGTGGTTGGGCTCGGTTTAGTTCCCGCAGCTGTCCACCCTTTTCCATCCAACACGAGTTCCTAAATTTTATTTCTACTTCCTCCCACTTCTACCCTCATTCTTTTTTTTTTTTTAACAAAAAAAAAAAAACACTGCCATACAGAAATCGAATGCTCACCCTGCTGTTTTTGGGAACCAACACCTCCGATAATGTGTTGGAGGAGACTTCCCCTCCCGTGGCTGCTGGCCGGCGTCCCAGGCTGCGCACGGACATCCTTGTAGGGAGAAGTGCCTGTTCTCCGGGCCCCCTGTGGAATGTAGCCCGACTCCAACGCGTCAGCAGTGCCCTCTGATAAACAATACGTGTCCCGGAGCCAGCAGCCACGATTGCACATTAGCTGGGACTCGAGGGGCATCCGGAGCACTTGATTTAGTATAAATGGCAGCAGCAGATGTCAGACCAGGGCAATGATGAATTTAGACTAGATCATTGCTTCTCCTGTCTGCCCCCTCTGTCCCCAACCTCCTGCTGAGAAGCCTGGATGGAAACATGGCCGGTGATTAGATTAAGAGGAGATGGCCTTTTGCTGTCAGGACCCTGGCAGGCCCAGTGTTGGTGTGGAGCTGGGCTCTAAATGTCACACCACTGGCCAAGGGCTGTTGAAGGATGCCTGGGTGCCTCAGTTGCTAGATTCAGAGTGGGATGTCTTGTGCGGAGCAAGAGAACACAACGAGCCTGGGCTCAGTGCACAAAAAGGCATGGAAACTGAGTGAGGCTGAGACAGACAGAGACCTGTGATAGTCACTGAGTCTACTTCATCCTTATAAAGCTGCAGAGTTGCTCCTTAGTCTGCCCTATCAAATATGATCTGTGACTCTGCTCAGGATTCTTTCCCTACTCCGTTCCTGAGGACCATGGTGGAAGCCAGCCCTGCTAGAGAACCTACTTTAGCCCCGAGGCAAAGAGACCCAGGGCAAAGCTCTGGAGTGTGAAATCGAATCGTTGCCTTCCTCCTGCACGCCAACACTGCACACAGGGAGGAAGCATGGCAGTGAAGACAGCAAAGGAGCTGACCGTGGTTCTGAGATCCAGGGACGCTTCCCCTTCATTAAACAACCTTTTCCCATCTCTGCTCATCATATCTGAAATGGAGGTAGTACATAGAAAACCTTCAGCTGCTATTGAGAAGACAAATTAATATTCAGGGTGAAGGGTGATATGGAACTACAAATAATGGCTGCTCCGTGGAGTGTGTGTGTGTGTTCGCACACACAAGCACACATTCCTGTCTACCTGCCCCGTCTCTTGCCTCTGTTTGTCTCCTCCGTGCAGTGTAGGTAATGGTGTGTGCAGCATTCTCCGGAGCGCTTGGTAGGTGACTATGTTCCACCTTGCACGTGCTACTCCTTCACATTTCCCTTTAATGCTCTCCATTATTCGGGCTGCATTAATAATGTTTGTGGGCTGATATCTTTAAAATTAATGAGGTGTTTACTCTTAGCCAAGAAACTCATTGAAATTAAAAAAAAAAAAGCTTTCTTTTTTTTTCCCTTCCCTTTCCCTCACTAAGAAAAGTGGACAAACAGGCCACAATGCAAGCTTTGCTTAAAACCAAGCAGAATTCTAGGCAAGAACCCAAAGCCCACCGCTAGGAAGGTATGGGTTGCAATTAGCCACTAGCCAGTGTTACACATTAGTCAGGTTTAAACCACAGCTGTATCTAAAAGGCTCCAATTTAACAAAAGCTTTGCTGGAAACCTGCATATGACACCTTTCAACCAACAGAGGGACACTGTGCCCTCAATAATAGTTCATTGTACCACCACCCCTTAGCATACCCATTATACTGTAGCACCTTAGTCTAGTCTAAATTTTCCTTCTTATTCCAAAGCTTTGTTTCTAGGAGAATTCATCTTATGCACCACCCTGACCTGCCTGTCCTCTCTATCTTTCAACTGGATCCATTACTTGGCTCCTGTGACATGAAGGACCACCCTGCCCTCACCACCAGCACCGCTAGCTGACTTTGGGCAGAAAACAGGAGTGCACTGCTGAACACTAACAATGTGAGTCTACCGCTTGTGTGAACTTGAACTCGCTGCAGACCACATGTCAAAACAGTTTGCCAGAAGGGCCAGAGAAGGGAGAATAGCTGCCTCTGGCACACAAGGAAGCAGACTTCACTGTTCTGCACCCCACTGCCCTCCAGCCCCCGACTGGACAAAGTTCCTTGTGAACAACGCAGCCAAGGGTGTTTCCATGGGTGCATTGGAAGAGTGTGGGTTCTCATCATGGTTTTTTTGGGTAGTTTTTCCCTCTGATTCAGAAGTTACCAGTGGTCTCTGAGGATCCTGCAGGTGCCTTATTGATATTCAAGTTAATAATATGATCATTTTATGCATCTGTGTCTGAAATTAATTGATAATTACTCAATGAAAAACAAAATATTAATAATGTTGATGAGACAATCTTCCCAAGTTTTTTTTGTTGTTGTTATTGTATGTGGGTTTGTTTGTGTTTTTTCTCAGTAGCAATTAGAAGTGATAATGTTTCTAGGTGTTGAGAGGTCTGAGGATTCCCGCTGCAGGGGGATGGTTCAGGCCTGAACACCACCCTCTCTATATTGGCTCATGTAACATCTTTGGCAGGAGCCTAGGATCTCTCACTGAACCTCTGGTCTCTGAAATGCTGGCATGCAGGTGGATGTCCAGACTATCTAAACCAGCTGTTCTTGGGTGATAACGAACAAGAGCATGCAATGGAGTAGAGATTCCTCAGCCCAGCAGAGAAGGCAAAGGCTGCAGAGAAGTAGGCAGCAGAGACAGGAAGGAGAAGAACCTACGTTAAACTGAATCTGTGCAAAATCTCCGGCGCTGCTCCGCAGGATGCTGTATGCTGAGGACACAGAAAGAAGTTCCCACTCACTGTCATTCAAAAACATCTTTTTGTCATGCTTAATGTCTTCTCTGCTCCTCAGGAAGGCCAGGTCTACATCTTCCACTGGAAACAACAGAAACAGTTGACTTTCCCCAAAAGAAAGAGATGCCAACAACAACCCACTTCTCCAACTCCCAATTCGAATCCTTCCTGTTCCTTCTGCCCCCACATGCACTGTCTCACTGGCCTTATTTAATTAGGGTGTGGAGATGGGAAATAAAATCTTTCTAGTCATTAAAAAATAAAAAACTATGAATTTAGGGTATGGAGCCTGCTCTCCAGAGAATGATGGGGTTTGCCCTGTGACTTCTATAATGTTCTCAATGGCAGTGGAAGCTTAATATTGTATTTCCAAACCAACAGCTTGGG
>CAUYPO010140850.1:0-54101 GCA_963574435.1 Cheirogaleus major | reverse complement strand
ATGGTACCCCACCCATGGGACCACCCCAACTTAATAAAAGTGGGAAAAATTGGGGTAGACTGTGCTCAGAATTTGGTGGGGAGGCCCCTCTGAGCCTGCCGGTGAAATAAACTTTGCTTCTCTGACTCTCCGTGTGCAACTCGGTTTGTCCTCGGGACCACCTGCTGTAACACTTGCTGTAACAGTAGTATGCAGACTGTCTATTGATGCTTTCTGTCATTTGAGAAATTCCTATAATGCACAATCTAACCATTTGCTTGGGCAGGACAGTTAGGAAAAGTAAAGTAATGCTAGTAAAGACAGTAAAATAGCAAAGTCTTTTCATTGTGGACAGTACGGCGTGGTTTCAGTTCTCAGTGTTCAGGCTGAGTGTGAGAGAAGAGAGTTTCCATTCTGAGTACTTACCTCATAGGAATAATGCAAATATTTATTTATTTTCCTAGTCCATTTCTTCCTCCAGCAAATAAAGTATTTAAAATGATTCCTGAAACATATTAATTACTCAGTAAATGTAAGCTCATTTATCACTATCCATATCTAACATTTGAAAGCCAAATTTCTTTTGCTGTGATTACCAGAGGTATAGTTGAAAAATAAAATAAACCTATGTTGAAACATTTAGTGAAATAAATATTTACCTCTCAGTTTAACTGAAAAGGTTTGCAGCGCACTGAAAAAGCCTAGGATTGGAAGTGCTCCTTCTTTTACCAGAAACAGAAAGATAAATGTTAAAGGATGTTAAACAAAATTTATAGAAGGCTATCATCTTGGGCTAAACTCCTGCACTAGGCCCCAACAGACCAGATTAAAAATCAAAAGGAAGTCACCCATGCTCTTCAGATTGAAACTGAGTTGCTATCTGGTCTTCCAAGAAATCAGGAGGAAAAGACAACAGCCTAACTTCCCAAACAGGCCAGTTTCAGTCTTCAATAGACATGGTAATGAAATTCCCTGTGTTTTATTTTATTTTATTTATTTTTTTGAGACAGTCTTGCTCAGTTGTCCGGGCTAGAGTGCCGTGGCATCAGCCTAGCTCACAGCAACCTCAAACTCCTGGGCTCAAATGATCCTGCCTTTGAGTAGCTGGGACAACTGGCTCAGGCCACCATGCCCCACTAATTTTTTCTATTTTTAGTAGAGATGGGGTCTTGCTCTTGCTCAGGCTGGTCTCCAACTCCAGACCTCAATCGATCTTCCTACCTCCCAGAGTGCTAGAATTACAGGCAGGAGCCACCTCGGTCAGCTGCCTTTTTTTTTTATATCACCCAGGCTGGCTTGAACTCCTGGCCTCAAGTGATCCTTCGGATAGCTATGACTACAGGTTCAAGCCAGTGTGTTCAGTGGAATTGCTATTTTTTTTTATAGGTATTGAAAACAGAGAGAAAATTCAACATAGCAAAATTCCAAATGAGCCGTGTTTCAAAAATGATGTTCTACAACTATGTGAGACAAACCAGTAGCAACGAAAACTATATATTTTTAAAAGAAGAAATAAATATTTAGATTTTGGAACTGTGAATAACTTTTTTCTTGTTTTCTTTATTTTTTAAGTTTTATGTTAAAATATATTTATTTATATTTGAGAAAAACAAACTTTGTTCAAAAAAACCACAAAATATGGCATGGCCTAAGATAGTCCATCCAGGGGGGAATGCCGTAAGCACAAAAGCAGATTCTCTGACAAGATATCCAACTGAGGAGACAACAGAGCATGCTTTGCATTTTGCCAGTTTCCTTGCTAGACAAAGAAGACAGATGTATTAATATATTTACATATTAACATGAGCCTTACAATGTGGTGTCTATTTGGATCCCACATTAGGCAAAACAATGGACTTGAACTAGTGCCAGATGCCTCTCTCCCTAGGTTTAGGGGGGAGAAAACTTGAGTAAAGGCAGTAGGATTTGGTCCAAGGTCCAGCCTGGAGACATTAGAGCTAAGCGAAACCCTCCTCCACCATCTCTTGGGCTGAGACCACGTCTGTCTACCCCTTCCCCTTTTTTGCCCTCAGGGCAATATGGTCTCCCTTTCTCTTTTGGTAGATGGGCCAGCCTGTGGGAATGTGGCAGGGCTTCCTAGTAACCATGGGAACCTTGTTGTCACGGCAACCTGGCAACCATAGGAAAGGCAGCCAGGAGAGTGGAGGGGAGGGCGGCCATGAGAAGTAGTCCTGAGGAAGAGGGGAGAGAGAAGCAGCCTTTCTTCCTGCTGAGGAGAGAAAAGGAGGAGGAAAGGCAGCCAGCTGGCGCCAAGGAAGAAGCCCCTGATGAGTTCAAACTGTACTCCTATATCCAGTTCAGGAGGACCTTGGAGCAGGGCTATACACCAAACTGGGCATCAAGACCTACACCTATTGATGTTTTTCTGTTCGGAAGTGTGGCTCAGCAGTACCAGCAAAGGAGCAGGGGCTGGAGACACAGAGGAAAAGACCTTACAACGTGTGAGGAAATTCTGACGTTAAGTTTCATTGCAGGCAAAATACCACTCAGAGCTTTTGGGGGCTCTGAGAGCCCAAGCACCTTTTATTAAATATGTGTGGAGACAAGGAAATTTCTAAGCAGCACTGAAACAAGAAATAAATCTTTGCAATAAGGTTGAGAATGCAGTAAAAGCAAAAACAAACCAACAAAGGGACCAAGGACCCACCAGAATGATACAAAGATTACTTTGAACTGAAAACATTTGAGCTATAGCAGATGCAGAAAGAAATCTTACCTGAACTTACCTGATCTGACTAAAGCAGAGTCTCCCCAAAATGCAGCTGCCATTAACCCCCCTCCAAGGCAACTACTTGTCTGGGAGAAGACTGACTCTCAGCACAGAGATACAAATTCAGCTGGCATACATAATTCCCAATCCAGCAGGGATCTTCCTGCAGGGAAGGAGACTGTCTCTTAATATCAGAATGAACAAGTCCAATAGAACCTTCCATACTTTCCCACTGAGTCCTTGACCTTTTGTTAAACTGGCACAATAAGCCTTATCCCTGGGTATTTTTGCCAGGAATTACCCTTTACTCAGTATTCCCCTACACAAATGTTAATCCTTGTCCAGTCTCCTGTTGATCTGTCTAGTGGTGGTTAATTTGCATGCCGCATCATTAGAATTTAGTTGGTGGAAGAAGAGTTTTCCTCCCAATACAAACAAAAACTCACTAGGGAAAAAGAACTACTGCAGAGGAAGGAGTGAGCAACAGGGCAGGTAGCAGCACCCGGCCAGTCCTTTTCTAGGCTTAGCTAGAATCCCTGTCCTTCTTGGTTTCTCTGATGGACGCCATGGGAACTGGGCTATCCTGGGCTTTGGAGTCAGATGGCTCTCAGAGTTAGATCCCCTGCCCTCCCTTTCTTAGCTGTGTGAGTCTTGAATAAATTATTCCATCTCTGAAAGTCCATTTCCTTTTCTTCTGAGAAATGAAAACAAAATCCTAAGGCTCCCACCTGACTAAACGGACCCCCCTCCTGGCCAAGGGGACCATCTTAAAGGACATACTTGGTGGGTGATGTCTCCCCTGCCATGGATCTGAGTCTCCAGGGAGAGTGTCAGGCCTTCTGGGGACTGGGCTGGTGCCTGAGGCCAGGCTTCCAGCTCTCTGCTCTCCTGGGCGCACATCCCACTTGATGGGTCAGTGGGCTGCATCCTGAGCTTTTAGGAGGGCACAGAAGGGTCCTTAAAGGGGGCCAAGGGGACCCCAGAGAAACCTTAAAACTGAGTTCCCAGCCTTGATGGGATGGGAAATCAGACACGCTTTGTTTTACCTCCTTCCTTGTTAACTTTAACTGCCATTAGGCTTTCTTACCTAAGGATGAATCTGAAACCAGCCCTTTGGAAAGATTTGCTCCAATCATGATTTCAACCAACCATCTAATGCTGCTCCTCCCTTTTGGCAATTTCAACACAACAATTGACCAGCTTATCTCTCCTGAGAAGAGACCATCAACCATGGAGTGGTTCTGGCCAGTCTACGGAGAATACACAGTGTGTCCTCTGCTTCACCTTTTGACCTCAGAGGGTCAAAAATTCCACCCTCCGATCATGCTAACACAGCCATTTTTTAAAACTTTGGTCCCATGAAGGGGTGTGAAGCTCAATTGCACATGTACATGTTTCTCCTGTCATAAATATTCATGATGACTCCTCCTATAGCTTATTGAATGTATGTATATTCAGCTACCCTGCTCAGCATAAATTCCTGTTCCCTTTACCATTCTCTCCAAGTGCCAGCTTCCAGCTCTGGCAAGAGGCTGTGTCTCCCAGCCTGTTAGAATGGCTGCCTGCAGGCTGCAGCCCCTTATGAGAAATGAAGCTCTCCTTTCCAAACTTATGAACTTCATCATTCTTCAGATGACACTTCTGAAACAAAAGGTAATAATACCTCATTTATAAGATCATTGTGAAAATTAAATGAGATAAAAAGTTTAATAAACAGTAATATCAGGCAAAGCTCCTTCAATAATAGACAGATATATAATAGTTACTCTTGTAACTCTGCTGGCTCTTCAGAAATGGCTCTGTTTGGCAGTTCTGTAGCATCACCTGAGATGTGACCAAGTTTTTATTTGTTTAAATGCATTGCCTGTTTAAAAAAACACCTTTATTAAGATATAATTACACACCATAAAAGTTACCCTTTAAAAATGTACAATTCAGGGTCAGGTGTGGTGGCTTACACCTGTAATCCTAGCATTCTGGGAGGCTCAGGTGAGAGGATTGCTTGAGGTCAAGAGTTCAAGACCAGCCTGAGAAAGAGTGAGACCCAATCTCTAGTAAAAATAGAAAAAATGAACCTGTGTGATGGTGCGCACTTATACTCCCAGCTACTAGGGAGGCTGAGGCAGGAGGATTGCTTGAGCCCAGGAGTTCGAGGTTACAGTGAGCTATGATGATGCCACTGCACTCTAGCCAGGGCAACAGAGTAAGACTGTTGTCCCCCCCCCAAAAAAATTAATGAAAATAAAAAATAAAATGTACAATTCAGTGGCTTTTACTATGGTCACAGAGTTGAGCAACCATCAATCACATAACTATGTAATTTTACTATCTACCACTATTTCAACTGATCCTCCTGCCTCAGCCACCCAAGAGCCTTTCCCTGCCACACTTGGCTAATTTTTTTTTTTAATTTTTAGTAGAAACAGGGTCTTGCTCTTCCTCAGGTTGGGTTCAAACTCTTGACCTCAAACAGTCCTCCTGTCTTGGCCTCCCAGAGTGCTAGGATTACAAGCATGAGCCACCTGGTCAGCCAGTACTTTTTTCTTTTTATGGCTGAATAATATTCCATTGTACTGAGATACCACAATTTGTTTATCCGTTCATTTCTTGATGGACATTTGGGTTTGTAGGGGCAAAAGAAACATATTTTTGTACTCTCTGAAAGTTTGATAGTCTCTGGAATAAACTTGACAGTAGGCAGATTAACAGTAGAAAAGGCATACAAATTTATTACGTGCATATGCACAGAAGTTCCACAAAATATGAGACTCAAAGGAGGGCCAGATGGTTAACGCTTAAATAACACTTTTTTGTTTGTTTGTTTGTTTGTTTGTTTTTCTCTTTTATTTCATCATATAATGGGGGTACAAATATTGTCAGGGTAAGAAATATGGCCCTTACCACCCATCCCCCCCCACATGCCAGAGCTTCAAGCGAGTCCAATCCCCATGTGGCGCACGGCACACATTATGTAACTCTACACTTCCTCCCCACTCCTGCCTGCCCTCCATCCAACAAGAGATTGTTTTGTTTTGTTTCGTTTTTTTTACATATTGGATACATTGTATAACTTTGCTGCTCCCTAAGAAGGGTTAGAGGTTTGCCCTTCCCCCCGACAATGCTCGCCACATCCCTATGATGTGGGTCTTGCCCCTCCCTCCCGAAACCCTGGCGAACACTACCACCATTTGAGCACCATAGTTTTAATCAGTCAGTACCAATTTGATGGCGAATAGATGTGGAGCCCTTTTTCCATATCTTGTGTCGCCTCACTTTGGATAATGGGCTTAAACTTAATCCAGGATAGCATAAACGGTGCTAGCTCACGGTCATTTCTTAGAATTGAGTAATATTCCACTGAATGGTTTTTTAAAATATCTTTTCTTATGTCTTGTACTTATTTAAACAAAATAAATTTATCTTTTGATTTATAATAAAACAAAGCATCAAAGCTCTTAGCTTCTTTGTGGGGTTGGGGAAGGCAAGGCTCACAGTTTCCTTTGGATACTCTCTTCACAAAACGAATGCATGTACACTTACGTGTACACACGAATACTCCTGTGCACACACATACACACACACAGGCACATGCGCAAGTTTGTATTGAATTTTTAGGAATCCATGTTCCCTAGTTAAGAATCATTGATTTTGGAAAGGGATGGAAACAGAGTAAAAGGAGTAATATGGTGATGGGGGTAGAAGGCAGATTCCTAGGAAAATGAACAAATCCTGGTATGCACGTTCACGGCTGGGCTTTGGAAGAGTTCATTAAAAGTTCTAGAATTAGGTCTTAGAAGGAGAGAAGAAAGGAAGGAAAATTGAATGGAAAGAAGAGAAGAGAGAAAGATGGGAAGAGGCAGAGGATGAGGGCGGCAGGCAAGCAGAGAAAATCAGAGAAGTTCAGCAGATTTGTATTATCTCTTTACACCAGGCAGGAAGCTAGGAGCAGGGCATGGCAATATACATAAACATTGTTTTTGTCCTGGAGGGGTTCATGGAATAGAAAGGGTGCCAACATGCAATCATTTAGCTCTGTATAGGGGTGCACAAAGTGCTCAGAGAGGACAGTGGGGAACTCAGGATGGGCTTCAAAGCAGAGGAGATATTTGAGTTGGGCCTTGAAACATAACCATGATTTCAGCAGGCCACGAGGGTTTCAGAATGTTTTAGACTTCTTGAGTGCCTGTGGAGTTGTGCTGGCAGCATGCCTAATTCATTGCTTGGAACAACTTTTGCAACTGGAATTGCTGGACAGATGCATATTGAGCATCTGCAGAGGCAGGGACTGAGGGAGAAAGAGAAAGAACGTTGTACACGGCCTGCATGCTGCAGAATCCAGGTGGCAAGGCAGGTTAACAAGGCTGCTGGCTACAGACCAAAGAGGGAGGCCAGGAAGGAAGGAAGCAGGAGGCCAGGGCGAGGGTACGCAGGGCTGTGTGAGTATCTGGAAGACCTCCTCTGGGCTCAGATAGCACCAAGAGCAGGAATTGGTAACTGAGCCTAGCAACAGGGACACACCTAGCTCAAGGTCCACACAGCTGGGCTTTCCTGACAGTGGGAACCTCCAGAAACTTACATGAAGAGTATTTCTTTCTTGACCTCTTCTTCCCATTTTCTCAGTGCTACCATTTAGTAAATAAAAATTGTTAATTTTGTTTTGCTTTTTGCTTAATCCTTGGAAAATGTAGACATGCTCAGAGAAGATATTTGGACCCCAGCCTGCTTCTGGCTATCTTAGTGGAAGGAATTGCAAATATTTTTAAAAATGCAATCTCTTTTTTTTTTTTTTTTTGCATTTTTACATTAAAAAAAATTCATTTCAGCTGCTATGCAACCTTCAAATGTATTTTATTATAAGCAATGCTTTCGCCTCTCCTGGTTCCCCACCCTCCCCAGTCTTTGGTTTGACTTCCTTATAAGACAGCAGAATAAAGCCTTGTCTCACTTAAAGGGTAGCTAAGGAAGAAAGATTGGTTCCATTCCCTTTACTATGTGAGGCTTTTCTAGGAATGTATTCACTGATCTGTCAATCCACAAAGATTTATTGAGAGCCTGCACTAGACCAGCCACAGTTCTAGACACTGGGGATATAACAGAGGGGGGAAAAATCCAGATAAAAATCTCTGCCCTCATAGAGCTTACATTCTAGCTGGGCAAGAGACACTAAAAAAAGGTAATTAATTAAAATATACCATATGTCAGCTGGATGAATATTATGAAGGCAAATGAAGCAAGGAAAGACCATAGCAAATGCTAAAGTAGGAGAGAGTGACAATTTTAAGGTCTCCCTGAGAAAGTGGCATCTGAGCAACGAGCAAAGACCCTGCCGAACAGACAAAACTTCATGAGTCTATGAAGGCCTGTTTTTCCTCAGGAAGAGGTTTCTCGTTTCTTAACAGAGGTCATTTTCGGTGGTAAAATATATATAACACAAACTTTGTCATGTAAACTATTTCTAGGTGAACAATTCAGTGGCATTCGTTATACTCACAATGTTGGGCAACCATCAACACTACCTTTTCTCGAATTTTTTTCATCCCCCTAAATAGAAATTTTGCAATCATGAAGCAATAACTTCCCATTCTTCCCTCCCCTAGAACCCTGGTAACTTCTAATCTGCTTTTTGTCCTTAGGGTTCTACCTAATCTGGATCTCTCATAGAAGCGGGATCATATATTTGTTTTTTAGTGTCTGGCTTATTTCACTTAACATAATGTTTTCAAGGTTCATCTTTGTTATCTTGTGTATCAGTACATAATTCCTGATATGGATGAAAAATATTCTATTATAAGCATATACTGAACCGCACTTTGTTTATGCTTTCATCTGTTGGACATTTGAGTTATTTCCACCTTTTAACTATTGTGAATAATGTTGTAATAACCATTGCTGTATAAGTATCTGTACCAATTGCTGTTTTCAATTTTTGGGGGTATATACCTAAGACTGAAATTGTTGGATTATATGATGATTCTGTGTTTAGTTTTTTGAGGAAACTGTTTTCTGTACTGACTGCACCATTATACATTCCCACCAGCAATGTTGCACTATGCAAGGGTTCTACCAACCGTTGTCTTCAAAACAGCCTCAAAGAAAAGGCATAAAGCCTATGCCTGTGCATTGCAAACATGAAATCAAATCTCTTCTAGAAGCCCCTAAATTTTCTGTGCCTCTGAATTTCCTGGCCAAAACATTTTGCAAAGAACTGCTTTCTTATTTCACAAAGAACTGCTTTCCTTGGCTCATGTTAATGGGACATTATTATTTTGATAAACCTACTCTTACAACTATATGCATACTATGCTCAAGTTCATGCTATGAATATCCATTTGTCAAGAACCAGAGTAAAATGACCTCGACCACTTGTTCCTGCAAAACCAGCCTTGTATTGTATCTATGAATAGAGGTTCTGTAATTAAGTAAATTAAGAAATGCCCATCCTCTTGTTCTCTCTTGAAGTTAAAGTGCTCATTACCATATCGGAAGACCTGAGAAGTCCTGCAGAAAAGAAACCAGTTTAATTTGGGTAATTCAGGTTTTAAAAAACTCATTTGAGTTTAGAATACTTTGTTCTATGTTAGCAGCTACTAACTTCCCAAGGACTGGAATTTCAGAAAATGAATTTTGGGAAATGCTGACCTGAGTGGACAATTCCTTTTCTAGAGTATTCCTCCTCTCCTTAGTTCCATCTCACTAATCTCGGGAGAAAATCTGTCTCATTTGCCAATGTTTTTCTGGCCTCCCTACAGTTCCTTTGCTCTTTACTTTTCTCTAGGAAGTGTTTAGAGTGGCATTTCTATGGCATTCTACAGAATCAAGTGTCATAATAAAAGCTGGAATATTATGAAATATACATACACATATGCACAAACATACATATGCACACACACGTATTATTATTAGTGGCTCAATTTCGTTCTACTGTTCCAATCTCTGACAGTTGTTTCATGGGCACCTTTCCATTACATGGGGTTTTCAAGCAGAGATAACTCAGTGGGGGTGTGGAAATGTGCCCCAGGGATGTGGGGAAGGCTGCCAATTGAGCCCCATATGAACACACAGGCTAACAGCAAGGTGCCATGGCAGCAGGCTTCCAGCCTGCCCACATATACTTCTAGAGAAAGGGGGCAGTTGGTCTGTAATAAGCTGGTTTGACAAGCCTATTGTGTCTTTCCTGCTGCTGTGATCATGAGCCTCTACTGTTATGGTAGAAGAGTGATCCCGTAAACATTATTACCATGTATTAAACATATGTGATAACGTCAGATAGCAGATACCAAAATAACAACAGAATGTTAACAAGCACAAATGTTTGTGTGTTGACAAAGCATAACACAAAACTTCTTTAAGCAGTGCATATCTTTTCAAGAGATGCCAGCAAGTCTGGAGCATAAGATGCACATCAGATAAACAACCAAACAAGGTACAACACACCGGGAAAAAGAAACCCTACAAAATATGAAATCGAATTCCAATTTTAAAGGAACATATTGAGTTTCTTTTCCTCGGTCTAGAATCAGAATGACAATGCTATTTATTTAGGTGTAAAAGTCAAAATTTAGTTTAGGAAAGAAGACACTTGATGGGAAAAGACATTCTAGTCTGGAGATATTTAAGGGATGGGGAGAGATTGGACCAAAAATCAGGTCAACATGAAATGGCAGACATCTAATTAGAGGATGTGGGTCCCATGTTGTCACAGTAGCAGATCTCCCTTAGGGGCCAAGACAGATGAAAATGGAAGAAGAGTATAATTTTATTCATGCAGTAAAATATAGAAAACAGAGACATGTGCATCTGTGGTAAAATGTAGAACTGATGGAAAATCAAACGATCAGAATTTGAGTCATACTCAAATTTTGCCAGTCAGCCTGTGGCTATTGTCACCAGGGAAGAAAAAGTTTCCAAGATTGGCCAACGCTTGACATCTGTGCCACTGCTCTCCCTTCCATAAACGTAGTAGCCACTGCTAATAGCATACTTTCCCCCTTTAATCTCAACAAGTCCTCAGAGTCCTTATCCACTCGGCACTCTCGGTAGCCATTCTTAGTCCGTTAGAGTTGGCACACGTAATGCAACCTAACTGCCACCCCCAAATTTAATTTTTATTGTAATAACAAGTGAGACCAAAAGCTTAGGGTCAAGTTGCACCATACAGATAATAGGTTTGGATGCAAGAAAGATCCTGATTTCCAAACTGAATTTAGCACCACCTAGAGAGAAGAAGAATATGAAGTAATACCCAGGAAGGCCAGCCAGGGTACGTATTAAGTCTTAAAAGAGAAAAGAAAATGAGGATAATTACAGGTGATAAAGGGTTTTGATGACCAGTTGAATCCCCAAATCAGAAGCTAAATTAAATAAAGGCAGGGCTGATGAAAAGCTTTTTGATTTGGGTAGTAAGAGGTTTTCAAGTAGATCTCTGAATGCTGTTTGTGTGCTGTGACTACCTCAGGAATCCAGGTGGGAGAGGTGCTGCAATTGTATGTGTCTGCAGAAAAGGCAGACTGAGCTTTATTTTCAAGAAACATGGGCCAAAAATACAAAGGAGGAAATTGGCTCATGCTTAGGCAAAAGCTGATGATCGAGGAAAAATTTTTTTTAGTAATAAGAATCACAAAAATATGCTTAAAACTCTATGGAAAGAACCCCAGAGACCAAAGGTCTATTTCATAATAGCAATAGAAAGAGATAGAAAAATCCCACAGAGAAAACACGCAGGAGCATAACCAAGCAGCCAAAATTCAGAGGAAATTAATAAGAGGCCAGACACAACCTTCACAAAGTAAAGACTCCAAATGGCAGGAGGAAAATTGCAAACTTTCTACAAGTTAGGAATGATGCAGAGAACCATGAGGGCAAGTGAATTTAAATTGAGTTTTTCAAAGTGAGGGACATGTACACCATTTTAAATTAAGACAGGGCTACACCTGAGCGGTCTATGAGTCATGGTAGAGGCCAGCCATATATAGTGGCTTTGCCAGGCTATGCTCTTTCATCTCCGATTTCTCCTTTGACCCTAAAATTTTCCTTCCACTCTATCAATCCCTCATGTACTGCCACCCACTCTGTCCTTTTGCCAGGCAACTCAAATGGAAGGGAGGAACACAGAAGAATGGACACGGGCCAACAGTCAGACAGCCCAAGCTTTGAATCTAAGCTCCAGTGATAACTCACTGTTTACAACCACCATATCCTCTTCTATAGATTGTTGCCCTAAATATTTTATTGGGCTGGTTTGCCCAGTATTGAAAAAATGAGTTAAACAACTTCTGCTTCTGGCCATGAGAAAGTAATAGGATCCAGACTCATCTTCCCATCATAAATACTTAGAAAAGTGAACAAAATATAGAAACAACTGCTTTCAGATGTTAGACCACAGGCAGCACAGGACTGTGATCCTTAATAAAGAAAAACAACAGAGGTGAGTCTCAAGATCACTTGGGCTTTTTTTTCCTAAAAACAATTTTTGGATCAATGTCCAGAGAGGAAAAACCCAAACAGAGTTTTACAGTCTCAGAGTGGAGGCTACACAGATCAAAATTTGAGGAGGCTGAGGAAGCTAAAATTTTCAGGACAGAGTATGAGAAAAAATGGAGTTACAAGTGAAGGGTGCTAAAATTAATGTAGGGGTCAATGTGAGTCTTTGACCAGATACCAGTTTGGACATGAGTAAGATAAAACTCCATGAAATCAAATGTAGCACAACTTTTGGGGAAAGAATACTTATGGGGAGTTAGAGGTTGGAGTTTCCAGAGGGCACATGGGGCTAGGAACTATTTCCAGAGTCCAGAGCGGAAGAGTCCAGAGACCACGTTGAATACATGGGCCAGTCAGTGGAGGCCTCAGAACAGTCCCAAATTGCTAGTGAGAATAAAGTAAACCTATACTTGCCATTCATTAAAAAAAATCTTAATATCAAGTCTCAAAACAATTGAAGTGATCTACAGGTAACTTAATTGCCTACCAACACTTGTTAAAGGAACAGCAAAATAAACCCCAAAAGGAAAAAATACTCAACAATGTAAAATTCATACTGCCCATCATCTAATAAAAAATTCCTAGACATGCAAAGAATCAGTTCCATGAATATACATTTTTTTAAAAAATCCATCAATGTAAACAGACCGAGGCATAATGAAGATAATAGAACGGCAGACAATGATATTAAATATGCTCAATATGTCCAAGAACTTGAAGGAAAAGTATAAATATAACAAGGATAGAAATAAAAGGTATAAAAAATAGCCAAATGAAATTTGTAGAAATGAAAAATTAATTATTTGAAATTAAAATTTTACTGAATAGGGTTTGTGGCAATTAGATGAAAAACCTCAAAACACAATAACAGAAACTATGCAAAAGTTAAATACACAAAATAAAAAAAGATTGGGAAAAAAAACAAACAAAAAGAATTTCAAAGAAAATATCAAGTGATCTAACATATACATAATTGGAGTCCCAGTAAAAAGGTTTGCAGGACAGAAAATGTTCTTAAAGAAATAATGGCCAGAAATTTTCCAAATTTGATGAAAATTATAAACCTACAGCTCCAAGGAACTCAAAAAACTATAAGCATGAAAAAAGACAGGAAGAAAGAAAGAAAGAAAGAAAGAAAGAAAGAAAGAAAGAAAGAAAGAAAGACTTACTATAACTGAATTGCTGAAAAATAGAGATGAAGAGAAAATCTTAAAAGTAGCCAAAGGGAAAAGGTAAAATAGGTCTAGGAAAACAAAGATAAGAATCACTTTGGACTTCATGGAAATTGTGCAAACCAGAGTCAATGGAATGACATATTTAAATTGTTGAAAGAAAAAAAACAATCTGTCATTCTAGAATTCTACAACCAATGGAAATATCTTCCAAAAATAATGTAGGAATAAAGACTATCTTTTAGACACACAAAAGCTGACAAAATTTGTTGCTAGCAGACCTCAACTATAAGAAATATTAAAAGAACTTCTTTAGGCAAAAGCAACATTATACCAGATGCAAATTTACAAAAACAAATAAAGAATGCAGAAAGTGGTAAATATATTGGAAACCTCTTTGAATGATACTTGCCTAATGCAACAGTAATAATAAAATGTATCATGAGGTTTATAACACATGCCAAAATAGCACAAATAGCAATAATAGCACAAATTATGTCAAGAGGGAAATAAAATATGTTTACATTATACATGGAGTGGTACAATGTTGTTTTGTATGGATTGTACTTAGTTAAAGATGTAGATTGTAAATTCTAGAGAAAACACTAGTAAAAACCCACAGATGTAGCTAATAAGCCTATCAATCATAAAAATACTCAATCTAACAGAAAGAAGAAAAAGCAGATAAATGAACAAAACAAATAGAACAAATAGAAATCAAATAAAAATATGCTCAACCATATTGATAATTACATTAAATATTTAGTTTAATACTCCAATTAAAAAGAAATATTTTGGACAGAATAAGAAAGCAAAACCCAATATATAAGCTGTATATAAGAAACTTACTTTGACTATAAAGGTACAAATATTTTAAAAGTAAAAGGAATGGAAAATATATACAACATAAACATTAATTATAACTTAGCTAGAGTGACTAAATTAATATCAAAGAAACTGGAACAAAGAATGTTATCAAGGACAAAGGGAACCAAACATAATAGTAAAGCATCAATTCATCAAGAAGACAGTGAAAACTTAAAATATGTGTTCACCCAATAACAGAATTTCAAAATATGTGAAAGAAAAACTGACAGGAGAAAAGAAAATATGCAAATTCACAATTATAGTTGCAAATTTCAAAACCCCCTTTCTCAACAATTGACAAAACAATAGACAAGAAATCAGCAAGGATAGCAAGGATATTGAAGATTTGAACAACATTATCAAACAACTTGACTTAATTTATAATTATAGAACATTCCATCCAGTAAGAGCAGAATATATGTTCTTTTACAATCCACATAAAATGTTTACTAAGACATTATATTCTGGGCCATAAAAAAACATTCAAAAATTTTAACAAGTGAAATCATAGAAAGTATATTTTGTAACCACACAGAATTAAAGTAGATGTCAGAAAATACAATTTGAAAATCCTCAAACATTTGGAAACTAAGTGATATACTTTAAATAATTTATTGGTTAAGGAAGAAATCACAAGAAAAATTAGAAAATATTTGACCTGGAGGAAAATAAAAATACACTAAACTTTGTGGCTGCAACTGAAGCAATGATTACAGGAAATTTATAGCTTTAAATACTTAACATTTTAAAATAAGAAAGGCCTAAAATAAATTATCTAAAAAAATTAAAACATCAAAAATTTTATATCAATTTTAAAAGTTGAATTCATACTTGAAATTTTTTCTCAAAAGAAAACTTCAGGTCCAGATAGTTTCACTGGTGAATTCTATAAAACACTTAAGAAAGATATAAAACCAATATTACACAAGGACATTACAAGAAAGAAAAAAATATATTATCAATATCTTTTATGAATATAGATATAAAATTTCCTCATTAAAAATTAGCAAATCAGAACTAGTTATACAAAAATTGTACTACTTCATGATCGAGTGAGGATGCAAGTTTGGTTTAACATTTAAAAATAAATTAATGTCACTTGCCACCATTGTAATTCACCATTATAATTTCTTTAATGGAATAAAGAAATATCATTATCTCAATAAGTGCAAAAAAAGCACTTGAAAAATTCAACATCCATTCATAATAAAAGCAAATTGAACTATATATAGAAGGAAACTTCTTCAATTGGAGAAAAACCTTCAGCTAACACTTTGCTTAAAAGTGAAAGACTGCTTGCTTTCTTTGTAAGACTGGGAACATGGCAAGCATATTTACCCTTATAATTTCTATTCAACATATTATCAATATATAATATAATTGGCCAGTCCCTAGCCATATAACTGGCCAGTTCAATAAGGCAAGAAAAAGGAATAAAAGGCACAGTAATTTGAAAGAAAAAGTTAAATCCTCTTTATTCCTGAGTACATAGAAAATCCAAAGGAACTTATAAAAACATTAATAAAATAAGTTATTTTAGCAAACTAGTTAAAATTTACAAAGTAAATAAAAATAAGCAATTGGGATATTAAATTTTAAAAATACCACCATTTATTAATGGAATATCATCATTAATGTTCACAGCAGTTTTATTCATGATAGCAAAAGATGGGAAACAACCCTTAGGTCCATGAACAGGTTAATACATTTTTTAAATGTAGTATATCTGAACAATGGAAGACTATCCAAGAGAAAAAAAAGTTTACAAAATGTGGATGATTCTCAAATACAGAAGTCAAACATGTAAGAATCCATATTGTTTGATTCAATTTTTATGCAACTCTAGAAAAGACAAATCTAATATATAATAACAGAAAGCAGATCAGTGACTGCCTGGGACTGGGGTTTGGGGGTATGTATCAAATTGGAAAGGGAACGATTAAATCTTTTGAGTTGGTGTAAATGTTCTTTATTTTGATTTTGTTGGTGGTTACAATATAAATATTTATCAAAACTCATTGAACTATGTAATTAGAATGGACACATTTATCTTATGAAATGATATCACAATAAAGTAGGTTAAAAAAATAAGTTGAATTTGTCATTCTTTCTTCATTTAGCCCCAGTACTTAAGATTCCCTAACACCGACTTTATTCTATTCCAGGTTAGGATTAGGATGAGGCAAGCAAGGCAAGGAGAAGGCAAAATTTAAGGAGGCTCTCACTCTCAGTGTCATGCACGACCCTGTCCTTTTACATTACCTGCTTGACAGCATTTCTTGGTGACTCTTAATCACTTGTGGTCTGATGTCGATTCTCACTGTTTTTCTAAAGTTCACCCCAAGCAGTGGAATTTCCGTGCTTCAACTTGCCATCTCCACAACTTCGAGTAATGGTGACCACTCTATGCATCTTGAAATCTTTTACCATAATTAGTCCCCAGTTATGCTTATGTTTTGGTTTTCTGTATACTCTCTATTATCCAGTCCTTTCGCTGCTATAGTGGCAATTATTCTACCCTTCAGAAGGCTTCTACATCGTCTTTCAAGCCTTGCTTTGTACCCTGAGCTCCAGATCTAAATATTTTCCAGCCACTATACAGCAACATAGGAAGTCTTCGTCAAAACAATGGAAATTTATGTTTTCATGGTTCTGGTGGCTACACGTCTGAGATCTAGATGTTGGGCAGGGCTGGTTTCTCTTGAGGCCTTTCTCCTTGGCTTGTAGGTGGCCATCTTCTCCTTATGTCTCCACAGGTATCTGTGTGTCTCTGTGTCCTAATCTCATCTTATAAGGATACCAGTCATATTGGATAAGGGCCCAACCTAATACCCTCATTCTACCTGACCTCTTTAAAGACTCTGTCTCCAAACACAGTCACATTCTGAGGTACCAGGGAATAGGACTTCAGCATATGAAATTTGAGGGAGACACAATTCAGCCCATAACAATGACCATGGGCTTGGTACGCCTTTGTTCTACATTTTATTCACCAATCCAAACCCTGTCCAGCCTCAAAGATCAGATCAGATATTTCCTTTGTCTTGAAGTTTTCCCATATCAGCAAACTAGATGGGCTCACTCACTGTCATGAGCCCCTATAACATTTGGTTTGTACATTTGTCAGTGTATGACTCATAGTCACTATGCATTAGAGGTGCTAGTGCGCTTTTCTTCTCTCTTCTCCTACATTGTAAATTCCCTGTAGCCAGAGAATGTGTTGTTTTTATTATTGTAACTCCCTTGACCATTAGCATTGTTCCGGCACTAATAAACATTTATGGTTAAATGAATAGGTTGGCCTTCAAGATAGGAATTCAGGAACTTAGAAAATCCTTGCCTCCCATCTCCTTACTTCTTGATCTACTTCATTAGTTCACTTACAGCATTGATTCTATTCATAAATCAAGTATAACATACTGCTAAGTGAAGCAATATTTTAGACTTTTAGAGTAAACTTTAATTGTGAGAAAGCATATAGAATGTTGGGAGTAGGGAAGACCACGAAAAAGAATTATAAGTATCTATGTATTGAGGATTTATTACAGGATAGGACTTTTAGAAACTCTTTCATTTAATCCTCAAGACAATGTATGAGGTAGGCTGTATTTTCCACATTTTACAAAAGAGAAACCTGAGGCTCAGAGAAATTAAGTAACATATAGTTAGTAGCAATTAGTGATAGTAGCACAACCAAGATTGAATGCAAGCCCATCAAGTCTCCAATACTTGACCCCTGACTTCTCCCCGCCATATTCAGTCATTTGTAGTTTTGATAGACATGACAATAACAGTAGTACACGGTGCTTATTAGGTGAGAAGCACTGTGGTAAGTGACCTAGTTATAGTAATCCATTTAATCTTAACAACTACTCAGTGAGGCAGATCCTACATTATTATCACTTTTTCACATATAAAGAAACTGAGGCATAGAGATGTTACGTAGTTTGGCCAAGGTTAAAGCACCAATAAGTAAAGGTCCAGAATTTGACCCAACCTGATTAATTCCAGCGTTGCTGCCTCAGCTGCTCTACTGTGCTGCCTCTCTTGGCAAGTTGCCAACTTCACATGTTTCCCAGCTACCCCTAGGCTGGCATTGCCACTTGGAATTCCTGCTCATCAGCTGTCTACGTAGCAGACTGGTACACTCCAGCGGCAAGCCAGGCATAGATGGAGAAGTCAGTTAAACCTTCCCCAACTTACTTTTTTCTTAAACTTTTCATAGTTCAAGCAACTGCTAGAGTAATAGGTATTAGACTCTAGCTTTTCACCCTTTAGGAAATGCATTTTCCAGTCCACATGCCAGCACACATACCATCTCAGCCCAAGCTGGGATGACAATTGGGTTTTATTTTTCTTAGGAAAGGTGAGTTTCACACATCTAGTTGATCTCCACGGGTTGCTTTTTGGTTTTGTTGTTATTTTTACTTTGTTTTAAAAGAAGAAAATATAAATTGGGAAGTTGTCCAGAACAATATATCAATTATTTACACTGCTTTTGTGCAGACACTTTCCCTAGCTGCTGCTAAAAGGCAAGAAGACATTTTACCAAATGTTTTACCTGTGGCAACTCCCTTCTGTTTGTTACCTCTGAAGAAGTAAATTGAATTTTGCCATGAAGCAACGTGAAATGTGTTCTGAGAACCACATCCCCCGTTCTGGTTTCCATGGGTAGGTGGGGGTGGATTTTTTCAGAGACACCCTTTACTCACTTTGCCCATGTGGAGATGAAATAATTTATCTAATCAGTCAATTTGGGAAGGATTCTGGGTTAAATTCTGTTCCTCTTTTATAGCATCTTAAATCACCTTCAGTGCTAAGAGAGAAAACTAACATTAAATTTATGAGGCTGGTTCATAGCTCAAAAGACACTTTTCCCACAGGATTTCAAGCTGATTTTGGATTTAACACTTAAGGAGTAAGTATTTTATTTCTACTTCTCATATAAATAAGAAATTTCTTATTTATATGAGAAGTAGAAATTTTCTTGTGAGAAAGTTCTCTCAGGTCTAAGCACTGCCACAACAGGAATCAGGGGTAGTGGGCACAGTTGCATAAAACCAAAATGCCTGCTCACAAGATCATGGGGTCTTGTGGAGTATGTGGAGCCCAAACTGTTGAACAGAGGTCACCGTCCATGAAAGCATCTCCAAAATCACAGTGACACAGGACCCAAAGGGGAGATGGGAATTGAGAGGTTTTAAATATACTTTTCAATAAGGCAAAGCACTCAAGACCAACGACTGGAGCTGCCATAATCCGAATTTCCAAATATTGCTAGAAGGTAGAAAGATCTCCAGAGCCTTTCTCTGAGAAAGAAACCAGTATGGACATGAAGGCTTTCTCTCTCATACACGGTAAATGTAGAGTGACCAAATTAAGCTCTATGGGAACATTTCTGCTGACTGCGTTCAAGTTCATGGATTGTGACTTCAGGACAAATGGCATCTACTAACTGACATGCTTACAAACATGAAACTTCTCTCAGAGATCATTAAGTTTCCTGTACCATCTTTGCCACCACTTATTCAGATAATGCAGAAGGCCTACTAAATATTGGGGTTTCTTTTCTGTTCATGTTCTGAGCAATTTGAGAACATATAAGGGAGAGAGAGAAAACTAAAATACTGGTACAGACTCAGTTGGAAACTAGTTGGAGTGACTAGTCAGGTCCAGAAGGCACATGAACTTCCAACTATGGGACTCCAGAAGTTAAGCAGACCTACCTACTGGGTCACACCCGTGCTGGGGCCAGCAGGCCTCCTCCGTCCCTACCCCTGCAGGAGCAACAGAGAAGCCAAGGCAAAGGGACAGCTTTTGCAGGTAGCTCCTCTAAAGAGGAAAAAGTGAGCCGGCAAAAACATGCCCAGTTATTATTATTCTCCAATGTTAAAAGTGGAGAAGCCAGAGAACATTTCCCCTCCTTATGGGAGCTAAGAGTGGAAAAATGGTATTGCTATCCAGCAGAGTCCAAGGGAAATATTCCCTTTCTTTTCCTATTTCCCATTTCAGATCATCCCATAAAATATTTTACTGTAATTTATGACAAAGAACTTTATTCTTACACTTTACTTTTTTTTGTATTTTTGCAACGCTTATGGTTGTACGGTGCAGTAATTTAGAATAGCGTTAGCCCTTCACAAATTGACGCCAGTAACAAAAGGCCTGTAGTAAGAGGTGACCTTGCTTTTCCAGTTTATGGCTGACCTTAAGTAACACGTGCACCATTTTTCTTAACATTTCAATGTAGATCCTTACAGCTTGTCATGTCAGAACAGGTAAAAAATACTTTCTCCTATTAATTGGCGGGGAAACCAAAAATTTTAAAATGGCCTTGAACTCCAGGGAAGCAAGCCCTTTGTCACCCAGAAGGGGGATTTCCAAATAATTTTGTCCCCTCTCTTGTCCATTTATATCTCCCAGATTTCTCCATATATATCTATCCCTCTTTCAATAATCATACATTTTTCTAGCTTCTCCACCCTACAAAGTCCCTTCTACAAGAAGATTTATTCTATCTTAAAAATCTTTACTATGCTTTCCTTGGTGAATTGATAAAATAAAACAAGCTATAACTTTCTTAAAAAATGCAACTGGCATAGTGGGCTTCAACTCAGTGGAGTGTGTCTGCAGAGCTGTAAAACACTGACCCTTGTTCTGCTCCAAGGATGAGATGGGTCAGTTACAGATATGACCATTCACTGCTGTCCCATCTTGACATCTCAACTCCTGCCACAGTGTCTGACAACCTGATTTGCCAACATTGAAAGGTTAACCAATTTGGTCACTTAAATTATACCCCTAAGTTATTATTTTTCAGGTATGACACATTAATGGCACTTGGGGAGGATTAACACATGAAAGTTTGAAAAGCATTCCAACTCTTCTCAACTTCTTCAAGACTTCAAAATGATTTCTTTTTTAAAAACTTATTTTTTTTTGCAAGACATCAACTCTAAGTAAATGTTTATCTTTAATTTTAACCTGAAACTAAGTTTGAGAAATTCCAGTCCACATGGATTTTGTTTTCACAAAACTCATCAAAAAGGCTTACAGAAGACTGCCTCTGATAAAAAAAAAAGAAAAATGATGATGAAATTGCTACTTTTACTCCAAGAAAGTCTGGAGTGCTTTACTTATTATGACCCCATTTACTGACAAATCTCCAATTGGTTGAAATCCAATTTACATACCTGCAGATATTTCTACACTTTCCAAACAAGAAGGAAAAGAAAAGAAAGAAAGAAAGAAGAAGAAGAGAAAGAAAGAAAGAAAGAAAGAAAGAAAGAAAGAAAGAAAGAAAGAAAGAAAGAATAAAGGAAAAAAGGAAGGAAGGAAGGGAGGAAGGAAGGAAGGAAGGAAGGAAGGAAGGAAGGAAGGAAGGAAGAAAGGAAGGAAGGAAGGAATCTATACTGCCTTTCTGATATCCACAACAGTCCTACTTTTAGAATAGGGGTAGGAGAGGTCACTGAGCTAGAATGCTTTGATAAATGCCTTGAAGGAATCTCTCAATTTGGTGGACCCTCAATAAAGACTCATTCTGGACAATACCACCAACCACTTCAGCACTTCCCTCTGCATTTTTCTACATTTTCTCCTGAACACGTACCTGTGCCAAGGCCAAGGGGCTCATCCTCTGCCCGTGATCATCTCTGTTTCCCCCAGGAAGAAATTGGTCCTGCAGGTGACAACAAAGCACACTTTCCAGCCTCCCCCTGCCTCCCTGCTGGTCTCTGTGCTTTTACTTCTCTTTCAGTGACCCCTAATCCACTCCTTGCTTTCTCCATGCCAGGTCTGGATGTCAGACTGGATAGAAAGGACTCAGTTTTCAACCAGACTTTGTCTATTTCTCTTCACCAGGCGGCCTTCATATGAAGAATGCTGCTGGCAATGTGCTTCACCTGCAGGCCTCAGCCTGGAGCAATGGAGACAGCCCAGGCTCTGTCCCCAGAGAAGTCTGAATTTGAATCTCAGCTCTTAATTTTATCAGGTATATGGCCTACATTGCAGTGAGAGTTTTCTTTCCAAGCTGCAGCTCTGATCAAGTGCCTGCACTCCTTAGAACCCTTCAGTGGCTCACTATGGCTTTTTGCATAAAGACTGTGATGGTTAATTTCATGTAGCAACTTGACTGGGCCATGAGGTGCCCAGATATTTGGTTAAACATTATTCTGGGAGTGTCTGTGAGGGTGTTTCTGGATGAGATTAACATTTGACTCAGTAGACTGAAAAAGAAGATTGTCCTCCCCAATGTGGGTGGGCCTCATCTAATTCCTTGAAGGCCTGAATAGAACAAAAAGGCTGAGTATGGGAGAATTTGCTCTCTCTGCCTATCTTTGAGCTGGGACATCAGTCTCCTTCTGCCCTCAGACTCTGACTCAGACTGGAACTTACACCATCAGCTCTCCTGCTTCTCAGTCCTTTGGACTCGGGCTGGAACTGTACCATCACTCTCCTGGGGCTCCAGCTTGCAGACTGCAGATATTGAGACTTCACAGCCTCCACAATCCTGGGAGCCAATTCTTTGTAATATATGTATAATGTCTGTTTCTCCGGAGAATTTTAACTAATACAAAGACTAGACTTTGCATTCTGGCTTGCAGCTCTGCAGATTCTCTGTCTCAGCTCTTCCTTGAGCATCTTCCCACACCACTCTCCCATCTGCACTCAGAACTCCAGCCTATGGCATCTCTCTCAGTGTGGGGAGCTCTTTGTATTAACTCTGCAGCAGGAACCAATATATCTTCCTATAAATGGCCAAATGGTAAATATTTTTTTAGTCTTTATAAGCCAAATAGTCTCTGTCACAACTACTCTCCTCTGCCTCTGTGGTATCAAAGCAGCCATAGACAGCACTTAAGTGAATGGGTGTGGCTGTGTGATAATAAAACTGTTAGCGTAGGAGACCAGGAGACAGGGCTGAGACTGGATGCAGCGGCTTGCAGAGTGGGTGCAGGTGCTGAAATGAACAACCCTCAGGCAGAAGCTAAGCAGGCTACTATGCTAGGAGCTGAGTGCAAGGGCTTGCAGAATGGGTGCAGGTATTAAAGTTTAACTAAGGGGTGTTGATAACAACAGACAAGGACCAGCTTCAACCAGCTCATCAGCTATCTAGGTCACCTTACATGAAATTTGGCTAATTATAATATCATTTACATTATGGTTTTAAAATTTCTCTGCCTTCAAAATTACCATGACAGTTCCAAAACAACTATATAAAGTATAAAAATGTGAGGGAAATCAATTCTAGGAATTACTACCCAAATTCTTAGTAAAAACCAACTTCTTAGCTTTGAACATCCTTCATTTCAATTAGGGAAACTTGATAAGACAAAAAAGCCCTTCCTTTCAGTGCAGCTGCTCTTTTCGAGCCTGCCCACTCCCGCGCCGTCTCTCGTGCACTTTCACTTTCAATAAAAGCTACTTGCTCTGGCTTACATGGTGCATCCTGAAATTCTTTTCTCCGATGATCACCAAAAACCTGAGAATACCTCCATTCAGAGGCCAGTAGCAAAACGAGTCTATGGCAGGATGAGGACAGTAGGTGGGAATGCAGATTTGGCTGTGCTGTAGTTTTCTGACCCTCTTCTACACCTTCATCTGTCCTATTCATTCTGTCTGCCTGGGACACCTTTCATCTGCCCCTCACATGGCAAACACATTTTTAGCTGTTTTATTTTTCTTGCCCTAGCTTGGGCAAGAAAGCTAAGCTTTCTTGGACTCTTCATCCTGGAATCTTCCCTTATGCCAATTCTGGGTCACATGTCCCCTCCCCATGGCATTCAATGTGCCTTATACTTTCCCCACTATTGGTTCCCCACTCAATATTTTAACTGCCTATTAACACATTTATATCATCCCTAGACTATAAGTTCCACAAGGCAGGGACCAAGTTTGCTTTGTTTTCATTTTAAACCCAGTACCTACACCTAGTAGGCACTCAATAAATAGTTTTTATTGTTATTATTACTACAGTATGATTATAGTAAATGGACCATTGTGAGTGAGCTTGAGAATTTAGCCACTTTTCTATCAGAAAAATCACACTAATAGACTCACAAAGGCCAAATTTTCCCAAATCAAGGTTGCCATGGAGTATGGATGGAAGTGATTTTAACTATTAATAATAAGCAGGGGCAATAACCTAAGCCCCAAATAGTGGTTCTCAGCTGTCATGTACATTGGAATCACCTTGTAGAGCTTTAAAAATTACCGATGCCTAGATCTTACCTACAGAAAATCTTCTTTGACTGTTCTAAGGTGTGGCCTGAGCATGGGAGCTTTACAATCTTTCCAGGTTTATTAGTTTGCTAGAGCTGCTACAACCATTGATCACAAACCAGGTGGCTTAAAACAATAGAAATTTATTCCCTCACAGTTCTGGAAACCAGAAGTCTGAAATTAAGTTGTTGACTACACTCCCTCTGGAGGCTCTAGGGGAGAATTCTCCCTTGCCTTTTCCATGTTCTGGTGCCTGTCATATTTTTTGGTGTTCCTTGGCTTGTGGCCACACCACTCTAAGCTTTGCCTCTGTGTTAACATCACTTTCTCCTCTGTGCATCTGTTCTTGTCTATGTGTCTCTTAAAAGGATGCTTGACTTTGGACTTAGGGTCTACTTGGAGAATCCAGAATGATTATATCTCAAGATCTTAATTTAATTATATATGCAAAGATTTTTTTTTTTCCAAATAAGATAACATTCACAGGTTTCAGGAATTAGGACATGGACTTACCTTTTTGGGGTCCACCATTCAACCCAATATACCAGGTAATTCTGATTTACAGACACCATCTGAGTAATATGCACTCATTTATGGGTGGGCCTGACACATCTGTGCCCAGGCTTGTGTAGGAATTGACCAGGTGAGAAAGATCATTTTGGAGCATTCCCTGCCCCACTGAAAGAGAAATAGGAGTTTAAAGATTCACGATGAGGAAATGCCAGGGAACTGAAGCAGAGCGGATACAAAGCATGGATTTGATAACAATATCCACCTGTTCTCTGTCCTTTACTATTCTCTCCTTCAGAAGTCTTTTTCCCTCTGTAGGAGAATTTGTAATATCCAAACTTTTTTTCCTTTTTAAAAAAATATTTTCTTGGTTAAAACATTCTGTCTTAGATTAAGTATCTACAATCCTTATTATTTCATATTGTTCCTAAGAAAACTATGCCCTGCATTTAGGTCAGACTTTTAGACAAAATCATGGAAAGGTTTTTATATGTTTCTTTGGGTATTTGAGACATTCATCATGATGATACAGGAAAAGCTGCTCTTTTTTCAGATAAGTTGAGAGCAGAAAGCAAGATGTGTTCCTATATTTTAGTGAAACTAGAGCTGCCTTACATTGAGTTTGAATCCTTTAAACTGAAAAGGAAAAGAAGTGAAATGTATACTTCTCAAGAAATAATGGCACCTTCCTGCCTTTCTGTTTGTGGTTTAATTTTCAAAAGTCATTTTGTTTTAACTCTTACTGGAAATAAGTTTGAAAATCTAACAGTGATAATCATGTTCTGCAAGTAGGTCATGAGGTTGGATATAGGATGCTTGGTTACCTTTTGAGTTCTCCTCTGCCATCTTTTGGGAACCAGAAACATCCTAAGAAGTTCCAATAATCACAGTACAAACAGTACTTTCATGGCAGTCCTTCACAACCTCCTTGAAGGGAAATGTCTAGTCCTTATTTATAATAACATAATAATGTGATTTCGAAAGAGACAGCATGATTGTGGATTTTGTTTTGGCTAAAAAAATAGGACTTTTTTTAAAAAATGAAATAGAATGTTGTTGGATGCTGTTTAGATAAAAAGTAGTAGGGAGAGTGTCCTCATTAATGCATCCTGCTTTCTGGGCTGTGGGCTAATACCCCCTGCCTGCTGGTATCAACTTGCCTCTGCTGTTTTGTTAGGAAAAAAAGAAAAAGAGGAAAAAATGAGAAAACACCCATTTTGCTCATTTTTCACTTTATTGTCTCATTCTTATTCTAATCCCCAAATAAAAAGGGCAAGGTCTTTCTGCTGAGTCCAAACTTTTCTGCAATTTGGAGAAAAATCCCATTTTTTTCCTCCCAATTTGGATGAAATGATGAGCAATCCTGGTAGACTAATTTAGGTAACTTTTCAGGTGTTCTCACTGAAAAGAGAATGCGGAAAATGCTAGCACTTATCAGAAATGCAAATGTGGCATTTGTTCAGCTTAATGTGAATAGCCTTGCCCAGGCAACAACAGAAGAGACAATTAGAATGCAGTCATGGTTCCAAAAATTCACCCTTTCTCCCAACTAATATGACATTCTTAAAAAAAAAAAAAAAGGAAAGAAAGAAAAAGGGGCAATGTCTGTGGTTTTGCTTCAGTTACCAACACAAAAATACCAATTTGAAATGGGTTTTATTTTAACTTAAAAATCTGTTATTGTGCAAGTATTGTCAGAACAAAGTAGCAATAAAGAATTTCATGCCTGCACTGGCTTCATTATGGCTGGATTTTAATAGCAACAGAACATGGGTCACCAATGTTAGGAGTGACAGTGGGTGTTATTCTCCACTGAGGACTGCGGCGGATAGCTGGTTTATTGCCCGTCATTTCTCAATGATTTTATGCCATCATTTGGGAGATGAATAAAATAACTCTGTAGCAGGCATGCATGTAAATAAATTAAGCATTAAGAACCAGTGAGTTGTAATCATCTTTCTTTGAGAATGTACTAAATAGTTGCAATCAGTGAAATGGACGAGAAATTGCATTAAATTGCCTTCCCGGTTACAATAGCACACCAGCTAAAATAGGACTGGGGTTCCAGGGATGTCTGAGGGGAGACAAGAATGCAGTTGCCTTCTGGGTGTGTTTTAGACTGCAAAATCACTTTGGGCCAATAATGTATGGGTCCTTTCACCTTCGTAAGTGAAAGTATATCTATTATTGATGCACAAACTACAATGAATGAACTCTTTAGCAATGTATTACCATTTCCCTCATTTAAGCATTCAAGTCTTTTAGGCCTGAGAACCATGTCAAATAAAAAGCCCTCGTATCATAATGCCTCCTTCCCGTGATCTGATAAAGATTCTTTGCTTGGCCAAACTTTAGTTAGGCTTTGAACCTTCTGCTTGGCCCATCTGTGTACTTCCTTATAAAATCCAGTTTTAGCAAATAACTCTTCTAAGTCAGTTTAGCAAGAAGCCCCTGTCTGCAGTATCTGATCCCCCTGAATATCTGATCAGGTTCCTCATCCTCCACCAACCCCCAGGTGATGTCTGGTTATCCTGGCCTGTCTTCAGCAAGAATCTTATTAATTCGGTTTAGCCAGAATCCTCCTGACCCCCGATGTTTCCTCTTTGTAATTTTATACCCCTACCTACCCTGTTCCTTGGCTATAAATTCCTACTAGTCCATGCTGTGTTCGGAGTTGAGCTCAATCTCTCCCCCTCAAAGCAAGTGGTCTCTATACCTATCTCAATGGTCCTGAGGAAAGTCTTCCTTATCACGGTTGAACAAGTATCATTGAATAATTTTTTTCTTTAACAGACCCCTTTAATTACTGAGAGAATCCTTTTAAAAATTAAGATTAATTGGGAATAAAAGGAGGATTTGATAAGGAGATATAGATTTTTTCCTTCTTCTTCTTTTTTTTTTTTTAGAAGGAAAACAGGAACTATGTATGGGAAGTATTTTCTAATTCCAGGCCAGGGTTTCTCTTCTTCCAGTGTGTCCTCAGCCACACGTGCCAGCAAAATCAGGAGATCTGAACTTAGGGTCTGAAATATGAAGCCTTATCTATGACTACATTACTATGGTTTACTCGGTAATTTATTATATTAATCAGAATTCTTTAGGCACAAATAAGAGAAACCCAAATTGTACTGGCTTATACAAAAAGAGGAATTTATTGACTTGAATATTGGAAAAGTTCAGAAAAAGCTGGCTTTAGGCAGAGGTGGACTCAGGGATCCAAACAAGTTCAATGGCTCTTGGATGTGCTTCCTCTCTCTTGACTCACTGTTGACTCCATCTCAGTCCCTCTAATTGGTGGCAATTTGACTACCAGGATTTCCATGCCAATAGTTTCACAGTGGAGGGAGAGATCCTCTTTTGCCGACAGGAAAGGTTCCAAAATTAAGTGTTATTCAGCAATTTAGGTCGCATGCCCATCCCTGAACCAATCCCTCTAACCAAAATAGCTGGCCAGCACTGGGTCACATACATGTTCCTAGAATTAGGAGGAGAGTCCATCAGCCCAAACAGCAAAAGCAGAAATGTGAAGGAGGTCTTCCAAGAACAGTGTCTGGAATTAATGTGAGTGAACCAAATTGTAGTTATTCTTCTGGGAAAAACAAAACAAAACAAAACCTTCAGAATCAAGTCTTTCATCTACAAGCTATGTGACCTTAAACCAATTGAGTATCTTCTAAGAATCAGGGCTTTGGTGCCAGAAAAAATGGATAAATTCTTGCTCTACCATTTTTTAGCTGGGTGACTTAGAGCAGAATATGTTCTCTTTCTATGCTTCATTTTGTTTATCTATAAAATGGTACAACTCATAGAGTTTGAGAGAAGACTAAGCAGGTTAAGCCATGTATAGATAATGTTAGAAAAATTCTTGGCACATAGTCATCTTGTGGCTCATTAGGTACTGTTGTTGGCTAACATTTTTAAATTATTATGTCTCAGTATCCTCAATTTTAACATAGGTCTTTGCCTTCCTTGACTAATGCACAGAATGAAAGTGAGAACATATGCATGATGGTGCACTAAAAAAATGTAAGACATTCTACAACTGTTTTTTTGGTGATGGCATTGTTATTGCACTTATAGGAATCAGATGTCCTTTCCTCATGGTACCACCTTCAAGTAAAATTTGTGTGACTGTACCTTTGCAGCGACCTTGTTGGAATCCTACCATACCTGCCATTTTCCAGTGAGCTTCTCTGGCACATCTCACCGATGAGTGCTTGGCTTTTGTTATGAATGAAAAAAGAGGAGCCATTCAAGGTGTTTTGTAGAACATATCTCTCCTCTGCTCAAACCTTCTAGTGCTTTCCTATCTTACCCAGAATAAATGCAAGGTCCTTACCAGGGTCTATGGCCCTACATAATCTGCCTTCCTAAATTCTTCCTCTCATATCTCATTGCTTCACATTCATCTCTTCCCTCAGTGGCTTCACCCAGACTTGCCTCCCTGCTTTTTTTAGAATGAGAACATGCTAGGTACTAATATATTGCTGCCTCAGGGCCTTCGCATATGCTGTTAACTATTCCTAACCCACCCACTCACTTCAATCAAGAATCTGGGAAAATGTCACCTTATCTGTGAAGCCATTTCTAAGGTACTTTATCTAATATACAACCCTCCTGCTATTCTCAATCCATAGCACCTACCTACCATAGTTTTTAATATGCACTTATTTTTATTTGGCATTTTATATATTTATTTATTCTTTCATTTATAATCTGTGTGCCCTAACTAGAAAAAATCTCCTTAAAGGAAAGATGTTTGCTGTTTTTGTTCATGGCTGTATATTTATTTCCTAGTAGAGTCTGGCCCTAGTACTAGAGATTCAATAAATATTTGCAGAATGAGTGGATAAATGAAGGATGTAAAAAAGTGCCTAGTGCAAAAGCCTCAAACATAATCAGTATTCAGTAAATGCTGGTTTAAAAATATAGTATCAGTATAGTATCAGTATCAGTAACCCATCAGAGGGATTTATTTTGTAGTAATCAAAAGTTACTGAAGATACTATCTAGCAATTGGTATTTACCCAAATGATTGGAAAACTTAAGTTGATACAAAAACCTGCATATGAATGTTTATAGCAATTTTATTCATAATAGACAAAAACCAAAAGGAACTGGAGTGTCCTTCAATAAAAAAGTGAATGAATAAACAAACTGTGGTACATCCATACAGTGGAATATTACCCAGTGATAAAAAGAAATGAGCTATCAAGCCATGAAAAGACATGGATGAATCTTAAATGCCTCTTGTTAAGTGAAAGAAGCCAGTCTAAGAAGACTATATGTTGTATAATTCCAATTATATGACATTCTGGAAGAGGCAAAAGTCTAGCAATGGTTAAAAAAATAATCAGTGGTGGCATGGATTTGTGGGAAGGGATAGGAGAGTTTAATAGGTTAAAGACAGGGGATTTTTAGAATTAACTATTCAGTATGATATGATAATTGTGAATACCCAGCATTATATAATTATCAAAACCCACTGAATTTCACAGCAAAAAGACTAATTTTTAACATATACAAATTTTAAAAAATTATTTAAGAGATCTGAGAATGCCGAGATGTAATGCAGAATGTGATGAAACAATCTGAATGTATTCCAAATGCAGGAAACATCCTCATTGAAGGGTGTTGGGTGAGATAGGGAGTGGAGGAGAAAGGTGCTAAGTAACTTTGGAAATGAATGGAGTCTATGAAACTAAAGGCAAAATAAACTGTACATAATAAGCATGTATTCTAGCTTATGAAGTTGTATCCCACAGAAGTATGGATTACAAATTCTGATACTGCCATACCTATGTGCTGGAATTGAACATTTAAGTAAATGGATGGTGAATGTGGGAGGCAGATTTCTCACTGCTGGAGTGGGAGTTTACAGAAAAGCAGGGGAGGAGGCCAGAGTAATCCATGTTGTGATGGATTAGAATTAGAGACATGAGTATCAACTCATGTTCAGCTTGATACATATAGACAGGTGATTTCCATATGGACATATGGAAATATCTATAGACACATGTATATCTATAAATCTACACACACATATATTTCCTTGCTCTTTCAGTTGAGAGAGCTTAGAGACAACACTCCAGTATCATGAATACACCTATTGCCCAGATCGTCATTTTTAATATCATTTTCCAATAAAAGGAACAAGGATTCTGTCTTAGTCATTTGTTCCGCTATAACAAAATACGTTAGACTGGGTAATTTATAAACAAGAGAAGTATTTTTTTTTCCTTACAGTTCTAAAAGCTGGATGCCCAAGATCAAGGCATGAGACTTGGCATGTGGTGAGGGCTTCTCTCTGCTTTCAAGACGACGCTTTGTTGCTGTGTCCTCCCATGGCGGAAGACAGAAGGTGGAAGGGCAAGAGAGCACTCCCATTGACCTCCAGCTCATTAAAAGGTTATCGCCTCCCAGAGGCTACGACTCTTAATACTGTTCACTGGGGATTACATTTCAACATAAATTTTCGAGGGGACACCATCGTTCAAACCACAGCAGGCTTTTTAAAGAAATGACTGATTCTAGGTCTGGGGGCAGGAAATGTACAAGAATAGCTAACCCTGGAGCATCTTTTAGTAGAGTAAGTAAGTGCTCAAAGAAGATTAAAAACCTCAGAATTATGGGAGGTATGTCAAAGGGACACAAGAGCCAACAGAAGGAATTGAGTTCCCAGTTGCCAAAGTTGGAACAATTTGACCAAAAAAATAAATGAAGTAGTATTGGATGATAACCTTAAATATATTAATAAAATAAATATCCATGAGCCCTACTGATAAAAATAAAGAATTGAATAAATAAAGAAATAAATAAGGGAGAATAAGCAAATTTCCAACGTAGAAGCATTACAAGTAATTTATGAAATCTCCACTCTCAAGGATGTGGAGCATGACACCCATTCCTTAAGTGTTGCTGCACACAGTGGAGAAGCCCGACAGACACTGCCTCAGCCAGGTGGTCAAGGTCAACAGCAGCAATGATGTCATGACAGCACGTACCTATGATATGATGTCATGAAAATAACGTTTCTCCTCTCTGGTATTCCTCCCCAAAACTGGTAACCCCAATCTATTCATGAGAAAAACTTCAGACAAAACCCACTGGAGAGACATTCTAGGGAATATCTGACCAGTATTCCTCACAATTGTCGCAGTCATCAAAAACAAGGAGAGTCTGAGAAATTGTCACAGCCAAGAGGACCCTAAGGAGATATTGTAATTAAATGTAATGTGGTATCTTGGGTGGGATCCTGGAACAGAAAAACAACATTAGGTCGTTTTACTGAGGAAATCTGAATAAAGTATGAACTTTAGTTAAAAATGAGGCATAAATATTGGCTCATTAATTGCAATGAATATGAAAGTCAAATGTTAATAATGAGGAAAACTGGATTTAGGTATATAGGAACTCTTTATACTATATTTGAAAATTTTATCTAAATCTAAAACTGTTCTAAAATATGCAACTTACATATATACAAAAAAAATTATTGATCACAGAGTCTCTGGGTAAAGAGCTCAGAGAATAAGTATGTGGTGAACCAAAAAAGAGAGTTGAAGAGGGAAATAGAGGCAGTCAAGGTCTGAGATTTTAACTTGTACTAATTGACAGTTTTATCCACCTTCATTAATGCACTCATCTAACACGGAGATGAGGACACAGTGGTGAACCAAGAAGTGGCATGTCTCCTGTCCTCAAGGAACCAAGTAAATAGAGAAGACAAACTTCACTAAAATAATCATACAAGCAAATGTAAAATTTCAGGGGTCATGTTACAAAGCAGAGATACACGTTACCATGTGAACACAAAAGGGACATACATTTGAGTCCATCAGAGAAGCTAAGAAACACACCCCTGACCCAATATTAAAACCACAGTGATAATATACACACCACTGTGAGAGGGAAGAGAAATATTTGGGCTGTTCACCCCACAAAACATAACTGCGGTATTTGAGATTTCTTAGCTTCCTTTTGTCTGTTGCAGTCAGTGTCAGCCTGAACAGATCGACTGTTCTGCAAACAACTTCCATTTTGTTTAGTTTTTGATAACTGTCATTTTGTTGTAGGCAACTGCTTCTTATTTGAAGTGGGAGACTAGGGAAGAAAGAATTCAAAAGATTTTAAAACTACCTCACAGGATTGCTTCATGATAACAGAGCCCTGCTCAATGTTTAAAGCGGAAAACATCACTTCTTCAGGATCTTTGGGGTTTTTTGTTGTTTTTACAGGTTTCTTTTCTAAAACTGTGCACTACCCTTCTCAATGATTCCCCCCATAGATAAGAAATAATTGCTTATTTCTTGAGGAATAAAAAGGAGGAATATCCTAAGGCTGCTTTTCTCATATTCGGTATGAATATGACTAATGTCTCTTCTAATCCTTAAGGCATTCTTAAGAAGAGCCAGTATGCGAATAAAAAAAGGCTTTAACCTTTTTCCTTTGCTCATTATGTAAATTCTATTTTCCAGCCTCCCTTTTTTCCCCCTCCTCAAGGCTCATGCCTCTCCCCTTTATTTTCCTGAGTGAGTTTTCTTCTGTTTTGTATTTTCCTAGGCTAAATGTTATTCTTCCCATTTTGGGGGGATGGAGGGGGATATACTAAGCCTATTAATATGTTCACCTTTTTACCTATTTAGAATATGGTGAAGGACAAGGAAAATAAAATGAGTGAGCATTGCCTCTGAATAAAGCCACGAAGCTTACAGTAATGGCAAAATCTTTTCTGAGCATTCAGTGGTAATCTGGCTGCATTGTTAGGGTACATGGAGTATTCAGCATTCTAATCTTTTATATGTAACAACAGCCCAAGTATATTAATTACAACTCGAGAAATCAACATGAGCTTCTGACACATACATTCCATTTTCCTACGGGCAGGATGAAACAGTGTTAGAGTAGAAATAAAATAATCCTCATAGTCACTACTCACCTTTGCCCTCATTTTCATTCCTGTTTTTATTCAGGAGTAACTAAGCAGGTTAATGTCACAGAACTGGCTGTGATTATCTTTGGTTTAAACAACAGTGTCTGCCCAAGATAAATGCACGTACAAGATAGATTTCACTCCTGAGAGCAGTTCATCTTTTCCTCTGTGTGCCGTTTTCCCCTAGACTGCCCCTCAAAGGGGTTCTGAACATGTAGATGACATTATCACATTAAATGAGGATGGGGAAACTTCAAAGGGTTCAGAGTTAAGATGCACCTGGACTTTTAGATTTGGACTTGAAAGTGAACTCACATTAACTGATCCATAAAGCCATGATGGAGACTCCTAATGTCGTTTCAAATTCCTCTGAATAGTTTTTAAATGTGGCAAACCGAATGCAGGACTTCAGGGGTTGTGAATTATCCTCTCTAAACTGATGCTGCAAAGAAAAAGAAAAGAATGATTTAAAATGTTACATTATAAAAGTGAATTTTTATCAGTACCCACAGCCAAGTGTATACCCACCTAGTTTTATCTGTTTAGTCATTTAACATGAAATGACTAAGTGGATGGATATGTGTGTAAATCACACTTTTGGGGTATATCGAAATAATGCTGTGTTGAATTATTATTTTTATTCATTGGCTTATTCCTTTATTTATTTATTCAACAAACATACATGGGGCTTCCACTACATGCAGGCACTATGAAATTAGCTGAGTCCATGAAGATAGTTCTAGCCACTAGCCTATGAGCTGAAGTGACATGTGTCATTTCTGAGCCAAAGGTTTTAATTGCTGGTGCAAGGCTTTCCAGCACTCTCTTCCTCTGCTGGGTACCTCAGACGGTTCAATTATAACATGGGGGGACTGTTAGCTTGGGTTCCTGAGTGTAGCCCTCATTAACCCATAATGGATGTGTAATACAAGAGAAAAACAAATCTTTCTTGTGCAAAATCATTGGATTTTGAGATTGATTTGTTATTGCAGCATAACCTAGTTATCTCAACTAATGGAGTAGTTAACTGCCTAACTGGTAATCATGATGGTAAGAGTGGCCATTTAATAAGTTCATATCCAAAATCCTATGGTATAGCCATTATCATCTACACTGCACTGTAGAGATGAGGAAACTGAAGCCCAAAAGGTTAAGTAACTTACTCAAGGTCACAGAGTTTACAAGTGGCACAAAAAGGCATTGAATCAAGCCCCATGTTCATGAATGTTTCTCCTAGGCTCTATGTATCAACAATCGGGGCTGCACATAAGAATGAAAAAATTTTTTTTCAATATTAGGAAGATATTTACTAATTCATCTATATAGTTCAACCTTGTTCAGTACTTGTAAAACAGAAATATGCTTATAAACAGTGCATCCCAAATGTGTTCTACAGAATTCTGGATCCTTAAGGTATTAGTAGGGCTTGTTCTGTGTGCAATTTTGTAAAGTACTGCATACTACTTGTATAGTCCCAGTTTATGTACCCGTTCAGATTTACTTAACTTCACCTGTCTCCCAGCTGCCATTGTTGTCTTAATGGCTACAGCTGCCACTACCTTGTCTGCCAGCATCACCAGCTCTTGTTGAGCTACAGCAAAGCCTCCATCACTCCTGCTGCTGTGGAGTTGAGACACAGTTCAAGATGTGTCAACAGGACATATTGGTGCTTCGTAGGCATGGCTCGCTACTGCCGGGAGCCCTCCTAGTGGGCAAAGATGCAGGCCATATGCTACAATCCAGGGCACACACTTGGTATGGGGGAGAGCGGGCCGGGGTATGGATATGCATTGACCTCCGGGCAGTACAAATGGGCTGCCTGGCTGGTTGATGAACTGGAAGAACCAAGACTGAAGGGTCAATAACTAGAATGTTATAGATTCTAGTAAAAGGGATAAATCTGTGTAAAAGGACCAGTGGAAAAGGATACAAACAAGTCAGCTTTGGTAGCTTTGGAAATCAAAGAAGAATATCTCTACAAGATCGGATATGAAGGAACTGCATGCACTAAGACATCCCTTGATGCCCAAGGCCCTCTAGCTGCTCATTGTGATAGCTTTTCCATAGTTTCCTATTCGTTCCTGACCTCAGTATGGAACTAATCTACCTTTATATGAAAAGCCAGTTTATGATGTTTAAGTTAATGTATTACCCTGCCAAAATGACATTTCTATTTTAAGGTTTTTCACAAGTGTAACACAAATGAATGTGTATTGGGAGGATTTCCACAACAGCAGGAAAATGGTAGAGCCCTTTGGTGCTCCTTGCATCAGAGTCATCAGCTTTGCCTGAGGAAGACCGGTCCTTCGGTAGTATCAGCATCTCCCATGAATACACCTGTTCTCCCCAGTGACAATAGGGTTCTTAACCAGGGAAACACTGTGACTTAAGACAGCTCAGGGCCATATAAGGGTAGAGCAGGACTAAACTGTCTGATGGGAGAAGGAAGGGCAAAGAGAGTAACACTTGTACTACTACCAGTGTTTCCTGAATCATTATTCCTCATAGTAGTTTTCCTGGGATCTGGGAGATCCCCAGAAATATGACAGTAATTTTGCAGATAAAGTAGTGAAGTCCTGTCAGATGACCTGGGTTTGAATCCTGGCTGTGCCATTTACTCAGCAGGTAACTCTGGGGAAATAGTTAAATCTAAGTCTCAGTTCTCTCATCTGCAGATTGGATATAATAGACAATCTCTACTCTGTACATCACGTTATCAAGGATTTTTATAAGACCCTGGTTCTTCCATTATTTGTAATGGAAGACTTGTTGGGCAAGTCACTTTATTTTCTGTGTCACGCTTTCTTCATGTCATCTCTATAGCTGAGGCTTAGCTCTCGTAATCACCGAGATCCTTCCAGCTCTGATGTCATTGGTCTATGCATACGGAAGTGTTCATTGGGAAGTATGGTAGAAATGAAAATCTGATTACCCTTATGATTTATAATATTTTTATTAGTCTTACTATTTTGAATGCAATAGTCCTTAGGAACCAGACTTCTCTAAGAAAAGAAAGCATGTGATCCTTGACACCCTCCACGTGGGGCTGTTGTCAGGGCAGGGATTTGTCCCTGTCAAGGCCATTGCTGAGAAGTACAGAGCCCCTTTGCTCCTCCTGCTCGAAACTGATGACCTTTCCTGCCCTGACCACCAGAGGCAGGTGGCAAACATCATCTGTTTCATGTTCTGATTTACATACAGGAGCGACCCAGGGTGGTTTTGAACCCATGCCCTCCAGAAGTCAGAGGCAGCAGAATCATCGATTTCTCCTAGATTTCAAGGAAGAGGAATGAAGGCTCTGTGCTCTCACCCCCTCTCCTCTCCTCTCCTTGGAGGATGAATGAGGTACTGCAAAGCAAACCTGGTTTTCAAAGGGCCATAAAAAGATTCTTGGAAGTCACCATGTTATCATGCCTTTACCATGATGATAAAGCACTTATTAAGTCTTGACTGTGTACTCAGCACTGAGCTCTGTCCTTTGCACATGTGTTCTTATTTAATCCTCACAACAACTTCATGAGGCAAATATTATTCTTATGCCCAGGACATGGAGAGCTAGAAAAGGTAAATAACAGAAAATTAGTGAAACGAGGGTTTTAATCTATGTCTTTTTGACTCCAAAGTCCAAGTTCTAAGCCAGGAGCTCTCAACTTTTTTTGGTCACAGGACTGCTTTACATTATTAAAAATTATTAATGATCCCAAAAAGCTCTTGTTTATGTGTATCATATCTATGAATGTTTACTGTATTAGAAATTCAAGCTGGGAAAAATTTAAAGCACAAGAATACACAAACATCCCATTAATCATTGGGTTATATAATATTATCACATGTTATTTAGCCTCAGGCACAGTCCACTGTACACTCAGAGAATGAGAGTAAAAGAGACAAATAAGATCTTAGTATAGTTATGAAAATACTTTTGATCTCACGGAATCCCTAAAAGAGTTTTGGAAATCATACTTGAAGAACTGCTATTATAAATTTTTGCATTTTGCTGTATCCTACCACTCACTAGGCAAACATGCCTTGCATGTCTAATACGATGCTCAAACTGACATAAATATCTTCTACAAATCAGATTGAGAGAATGTCTACAATTCTCAAATGCTTTATTTCCATATTAAGGAATTCATCCCTTTTGACCTTTTAAATACGAGAGTTAAAGTCATTATAATTATCTCTTTAAACAATAATTATGAAAAATCTATACAAATGAAAAGTATTGTTATTATTACCAATCCTTCATAACTCTCTCCCTCTCTCTCTTTACTTTTCCAGTTCTGAAATCAAATGTTTACCTGATAACTCTTCACCATTGCATCCTATACAAAGAGATGCTGTTGGAAATAGTTCATTTTTACCTTCCAAAAATATTTACCCTGTACCTATCTTGTGCCAGTCACTAAGACAGCCTCAAGGTTTACAACGATGAATGTAGCCCAGTCCCTGTGCTCAAGAAGCTTAGAGTCCAAGGGGAGGGACAGACAAATCAAATGGGAATTTATAAAAACAATGTGACAAGCAAGTGCTAGGAGCACTTAGTAAGGACATCTAATTCAGCTTTTGAGGATCAGAGATTAAGTAAGATACTAGTAATTTAACTGTTATATTTCAAAAGCCCCATTTTTACATTTAACTCCATTATCCAACTTGGTGTCACTTTCAACACTGACTTCCAGTTTTCTCCCTGCTATTTAAATGTTGAAGAGTTCTTTTTTTACACTCTGATACATCGCTTTGCATTTTCAAAGTCAAGTCTCATTGTTATTCCTTCTCTAGGTCCTTTTGTATCATTTCTCTGATATCCCTGGTATTCATAATATCTCCCAAATGAGTACCATCTGTGAATTTCATCAGTGCGCTGTCTGTTCCCTATTCTGGCTTATAAATGAAGATGTTAAATCAGAACAGACATCGTAGGGCAGCTGCTTTCTGCAGCACCCCACTAGGAGTCATCTCAACGTTTATGACACCTCCTCACCGGCATTCATTACATTTTGTTTATAGTCCTTCAGGTAGCTTTGAATCCCAGATGATAAGGATGATGTTCAAGTGAATTTAAAGTTTTGTGATTAAAATTTGAGTTAAGATATGGCATACTTGCTGTTAAGTTCTGAGTTCTGGAAAGCAGTTACCTAACTATCTTCTCTCTCTACTTCCACCCCAAAATGACTCTAGTGTTTGCTAGTAAACTTAAAAATTTGCATGGGGAGACTACTTTATCTCACTGTGCAGGATGATAAGATAGAAATGGGTGTCCCACTCTGCTATGAGGTGAGAAACCATGATGTGGAATTTGGAAAGGATGTCATAAAAAAATCAGTTAAAAGATTCTTAATCCAGCACCCCATGGATGGTATCAAGGATTAGATTATTGGAGATTGTAGAGGGATTTGGAGGCAGTTGGTGTGCTGTGAGTCCCACTCATTCACTGAGGTATAGGAGAGCGAATTCCACCTCTACCTTTACCTGAAGCCAACAGAGAGGGCATATAAGATGATTCACAGAGTTTGATAACTATCCCCTGAAGTTTGTGGGATACAATATACTAGGATCTTTCATTCAGAGAAACATGTGAAGGCAAGAAGGAGTGAATGTGCTAGGCAGCTTGCTCTTTCAAAATTAGTCTGAGCTAGCTAAAAATGTGAGGTCATATGTGGGACACTGTTGAGAAATATGATTGAGAAATTAATGAAATGTGGCTCATAAGACCATTATTTTATTGTATAACCCAATATTGCTATATTAAAGACAGAAACAGGAGTTTGCAGGGTTTTGCCCTGAAGGAATATGTGAACTCAATGGTTCACTTATTAGAGGCTGCTATCATGGGAGAGCTCTCAAATCTCCAGTAGGTATTTTTTCCAGGAAGGCTTCCTGGTATCTCAAAATCTGTGAGCTTCCCTGTGTCTTGAAAGACAAGACAAGGAAAATATGGCCCACAGGATGGGAGCTGGAGACAATGAGTGCACTTTTCCCAGAGATGTGCCCTGGTGGTTATAAACAACCTGTTTATTAGAGATGGGCTTCCTGCTCTCTCCTGTCTGTCTACCTTTAAGTCCACCATAATTAATCAAAGAAATATAGAATCACTATACCTCTTTTGTTTTACCTTTGTTAATTGACAACTACTTCTTAGAACTTAGAAGTTAGCCCCTGAAAGACTTTGTACCTGTTTGTTCACCTAGATAAATTAGAAGCCCCTTGAGAGGACTTTTGACCCTAACCCACTACCTGTATCCCCTAGAAACTGCATTCCTTGATATGCAAATATGTTACCCTGACAACTGGTAATTGATGTCTGTGATTATAAAAACCTGTATGAATCTAACCATATTGCTGGCGTTTATGGAGATATGCCAGTCCCCTAGGTACTCCCCGCTGTGGTATATCTGATCTTTTTATATATATAAAACTATAAACTATACCTTAGTCTCTGTGTATTCTTTTATTTCTCTCTGCTGCCTATCAATTTCCTTATCCTCTGTGGTGACCCCTATCTTAGGGACTTGGCTCTGTGGGGAGAAGTAGCTAATCTCCTCGCAGGCCTGCCTCAAATACTACTCCCCCGCAAGGTGTGTTTTTTTAAAATCCAATTTTACAAATACTGACTAAATTGCTGAGTTTAATCTATTTACATTTATTTTGATTACTAATATAGTTGGATTTATTTCTATTAATATCATCTTATTTCATATTTTGTTTCTTTCTTCCCTCCTTTCTTGCCTTCTTTTGAATTTATTTAGGATCATCTTTCCTTATTTTATTTTCCTTCTTTACTGATTGGAAATCATATACTCTATTTCTGTTATTTTAGTAGATATCTTTAGATTTTATCATGCATGCTGTAGAAGATTGTCACCCAAATGAACAGCCCAGATACCCAGGCCTATTCTTCTGCTACATTGCCTCTTCCTTCTCAGCATGCACCAGTGGCCTCATGAGAAGTTCCTTATGACCAGCTGACTGAGGAAGTACAGTTTACACATGATTCTGTACAATATGCTGACACGACCCAAAAGTGTACAGCTGTAGCACTATAGCCACTCTAGGGTGACCCTGATAGACAATGTTGAAGGAAAAACTTCCCAGGGGCAGAACTTTGAGCAGTGTTGTCTAGTTGCTCATTTTCTCTGGAAGGAGAGATGGCTAGAGGTTCAAATTGATACCACTTCATGAGCAGTTGCTAATGTTTTAGTTGAATGGTCAGGGAAGTTGGAAGAAACACAGTTGGAAAATTGGTGACTAGAAGGTCTAGGGAAAAGACAGCAGAAAATGTGCTATCAAATTGGCAGAAAATGAGAAAATATCTTTGTTCCATGTGAATGATCCCTGAAGAGCAACCTCAGCAGATGAGGATTTAATCAGCAAATGGACAAGATGACTCATTCTGTGCATGAATGATAGCCTCTTCCCCCAGGCAGCTCTGCCCTTGCTCTATGGCTCATAAACAAGGTGGCCAGGGTGAGGGAGATTGATGTTTTTCACGAGCTCCATAATGTTGACTTTTGTGCACTAAGACACATCTTTTTATAGTCACTGCTGAGTGCCCAACCTACTAAGAATAGGGACAAATACTGAGGCCTCTAGTATGGCATCATTTCTCAGGGGACAATCAGCCAGCTACCCAATGGCAGCTGATTACACAGGACCAGTTTCACTGTGGAAGGAGCAGAGTTTTGTTCTCACTGGAATAGACACACAGTTTGAATATGATTTACCTTTCCTGCTTTCAATGCTTTTGCCAAAACAACTGTGAACTCCAGAATGCCTAATTCTATTGTGAATCCATACATTACTTTTGATCAAATAACTCATTTTACAGCAAGTGAAGTATTGGCAATAGGCTCCTGTTCATGGGACTCACTGGTCTTGTCGTACACTCATTAACCTGAAGCAGCTTGGTGCATCAAACAATGGAATGCCCCTTTGAAGACTCACCCATAGTGGCAGCATCTTGAGGGGCTAGAGTAATATCTTCCAAAATACAGCGTATGCTCTAAGTTAGTGATAAATATACAGTGCCGTTTACCCTATAGGTAGGATCCAAGGGTCTGGGGACCAAGGAAGGGAAATGGGAATGTTTTCTGTCACTATTATTCCTACCAACTAAGCCACCAATGAAATGTCTGCATTTCATTCCTGCAGCTTTGGGCTCTGCCTTTCCAGGAGTCTTAGTTTCCAATGAGGGAATGCTTCCACCAGGTGATGCAGCAATGGTTCCATTAAACTGGAAGTTGATCAATTTGGACTCCTCATACCATTGAATCAACAAGCAAAAAAGTGGGTAGTTGATCCTATGCAGGAGAAATTGGGTTATTATTAATATATGATGGTGGTAAGAAAGAGTATAACTGGAATGCAGAAGACCCCCTGAGGTGCCTCTTAGCACTCTCAGGTCCTGTGATTAAAATCAGTGGAAAATTACAGCAACCCGAAACAGACAGGACTGCTAAATGCTCAGTGCCTTCAGGGATGAAGATTTAGGTCACCCCATCAGGCAAGGAATCATGGCCAGCCAAGGAGCTAGTTGAAAGCAAAGAGAATGAGGAATGGGTAGTGGAAGAAGGTAGTTACGAATACCAGCTATCACCACACAACCAGTTACAGCGATATCACAGAGAACTGTGATAGTTGTAAGTATTTATTCCTCATTTTGATATGACTGTATTTGTGTATGTATAGTCAATCTTTTTCTCTTTCCTTCTCCCATGTCCTTCTATGTAACAGATGTTAATAGTAGTTAACCTTGTATCGCAGTACTTAAGATAAAAAAAAATCAAAAGGAAATGTGACTCAGCCAGAAAATGAGTGAATGTCATTCCAGAATGGATAGAGGAATTTTGTATCTGCTTTTGGGGAGGGTTAGCCTGTTTCTGGTTGTATAAGGGACAGTTGCGTATGTCACATGTGAAGTATGATTTTGCTATCGTCTTTATTTGAAGTTAGTATGGTTAAAATAGGCCGGGCGCGGTGGCTCACGCCTGTAATACTAGCACTCTGGGAGGCTGAGACAGGAGGATTGCTCAAGGTCAGGAGTTCGAAACCAGCCTGAGCAAGAGCGAGACCCTGTCTCTACTAAAAATAGAAAACAAACATTAGCTGGGCGAGACAGTGCATGCCTATCGTCCCAGCTACTCGGAAGGCTGAGGCAAAAAGATCGCTTGAGCCCAGGAGTTTGAGGTTACAGTGAGCTAAGATGATGCCACTGCACTCTAGCCCGGGCAACAGAGTGAGACTCTGACTCAAAAAAAATAAAAAAGAGGTGTATATGGGTAGCAGGGTGTGGACTATTGTTGATTTGTATTGTGTTAACTTAGCTAAGCTGAAATTCAATTCCCAGAATTCCCGTCCCTGCACGGTTCTGGGTTGGCACGGGCTAAAAGAGGCATTTTGTGGGAAATTAGAAAGGCAGAAGTGAAGTAGCACCCATATATATTTTTTATGCTTAGAAGCACAAGAAGCCATTGCAGCTCACACACTTGTTGGTGTGGGGCAGCACCAGGACCACAGTCCCTGTGCTCCTACCTTCTCTCCTCCTTCAGCGTTTCCAAATCCTGGACCGGTGTGTGCTGCTCCTGCAACAGCGGTGGAGTCTGGACCTCCTCCCTCCTGCCAGAGAGCCTTCGTTTCTATTTGTGAACCCCAGGCCAGGGTGTGCAACTCCTGGGGCAGCAATGGGCCTGCAGCGCCTCCGGCTCCCACCACCTGTCCTTCAGCTTCCCTGACTCTGATCAGACAACCTGCCTTGCAGAATCAGGCCAGCACCAGCTGCGGTAGCAATAGCCGTGTTTCAACTGACATAAGCTGATTAACCAGCTTCCACATTGTGTAAGGTGAAAGCCTGTAATAAGCCCCATATCCCATTTCATTCCTAGTGGATATGTTTCTCTGATTAACCCTGCACAACGTACATTCATAATAATGTCTAATGTTAATCAATATCTCTGTCTTCCACCTGAAAATACAAGGACCTTAGAATGCTTTAATTCTAATTACTGTCTACTCCACTTACCTACCATTGTCCAGCATTTTAGATATATTTTGTATTTTTAAGCATCATATGACTGTTTCATATAGTCAGTGGTTGTTCTATATTTACTTACCTATTTACCACCTTCCTTGCTCTCATTCCTTTCTGTATCTTAAACCTGCTTAGGAGGATCATTTTCATTCTTCCTGGAATATGTACTTAGAGGTTCTACTGGTAAGGGAGCTCTTGCTGGGAAAATCTCTTGTTATTTGTGAGCCTTTTTTTTTTTTTTTTTTTTTGAGACAGGATCTTGCTCTGTTCCCTGGGCTAGAGTGCAGTGGCATCATCTTAGCTCACTGTAACCTCAAACTCCTGGGCTCAAGTGATCTTTTTGCCTCAGCCTTCCAAGTAGCTGGGATGATAAGCATGATTAGCACCCAGCTAATGTTTGTTTTCTATTTTTTTGTAGAGACAAGGTCTCCCTCTGTTGCTGGGGCTGGAGTGCAGTGGCATCATCATAGCTCACAGCAACCTCAAACTCCTGGGCTCAAGTGAACCTCCTGCCTCAGCCTCCTGATAGCTGGGACTACAGGCTAATTTTTCTATTTTTATGTAGAGATAGAATCTTGTCATGTTTCTCAGGCTGTGTAAGCCTTTTATGATACTGATTCTTTTTTTTTTGAGACAGGGGAGGGTCTCGCTATGTTGCCCAGGCTGGTCTTGAACTCCTAGGTATAAGTGATCCTCCTGCCTGAGCTTCCCAAGTAGCTGGGATTACAGGCGTGCACCACCACCATACCTAGCTTTATCTTCATTCTTAAAAGATCACTTTGCTAGGTATAGAATTCTGGATGGATTTGTGTTTTCCTCACTTTTATTATAGAAAATATTATCTTACTACCTTCTGGCTTTCATTGTTATTTTTAAGAAATTAGCTGTCAGTTTAATTATTGTTCTTTTTTTTTAGATAAATTGTCTTTTCTCTCTAGCTGCTTTTTATTTACTTATTTTTTTCTATTATGGTAAAATATACACAACATAATATTTACCATTTTAACTATTTTAAATATACACTTCAGTGACATTAATTAAGTATATTTTCAATGTTGTGCAATCATTATTATTCATCTCCAGAACTTTTTCATTATCCCAACCTGAAACTCTGTGCCCATTAAACAATAACTCCCTGCTAGACACAGTGGCTCACACCTGTAATCCTAGCACTCTGGAAGGCTGAGTCAAGAGGATGGCTTGAGGTCAGAAGTTTGAGACCAGCCTTAGCAAGAGCGAGACCCCATCTCTACAAAAAAATAGAAAAAATTAGCCGGGAATGCTGGCACATGCCTGTAGTCCCAGCTACTCAGGAGTCTGAGGCAGGAGTATCACTTGAGCCTGGGAGTTGGAGGTTGCAGTGAGCTGTGATCATACCGCTGCACTCCAGCCTGGGCAACACAGTGAGACCCTGTCTCACATATACACACAAAAATAGTGTAATTCCTCTACTTTTGTTCTTCTTTTTCATTTCCATACATACTTTAGAATCAGCTTGTCTCTTCTAGAAAAACAAACAAACAAACAAACCCCCCTGTACTTTCTTGTGAGTTCAGCAATGCTTTTTTTTTTTTTTGGTTAAAAACATATAAGTTTATTTTAAAACATATTAACAGTGGATTTTTTTTCTCATCAGTTTTTTCTTTTAAATATAAAAAGTATGCTTATTCTGAAGTGCATATCTTTAAAACCCTTAAAAATTAAAAAAAAATTTAATTGTGGTAAAACACATATAACATAAAATTTACCATCGTAACCATTTTTAAGTATACAGTTAAGTAGTGTTAACTATATTCACATTGCTGTGCAGCCAATCTCCAGAACTGTTTTCCTTTTGCAAAACTGAAACTATACCCATGCCCTCATTCCCTCATTTCCCCTTCCCTCATTTCCTCAGCCCCTGGCTACAGTCATTCTACTTTCTATCTCTATGAATTTGACTACTCTAGGTACTTCATATAAAAAGAGTCATGTAGTGTTTATCTTTTTGTGACTGGCTTATTTCCCTCAGCAAAATGGTCCTCAAGGTTCATCTATTGTGTAGCATGTGTCAGAATTTCCTTCCTTTTTAAGGCTGCATTGTATATATACCACATTTTGTTTACTCATTCATCTATTGGTGTCAAGAATGCTTTTAAGGCTGGGTGCAGTGGCTCACGCCTGTAATCCTAGCACTCTGGGAGGCTGAGTCGGGCAGATTGCTCGAGGTCAGGAGTTCGAAACCAGCCTGAGCAAGAGCAAGACCCCGTCTCTACTAAAAATAGAAAGAAATTAATTGACCAACTAAAAATATATATATAGAAAAAATTAGCCTGGCATGGTGGTGAGTGCCTGTAGTTCCAGCTACTCAGGAGGCTGAGGCAGAAGGATCGCTTGAGCCCAGGAGATTGAGGTTGCTGTGAGCTAGGCTGATGCCACGGCACTCACTCTAACCTGGACAGCAAAGTGAGATTCTGTCTCAAAAAAAAAAAAAAAAAGAAAAAAGAGAATGCTTTTAAAAGCATATTCGCTATAATTTGTCCAACAAATTAGTACTTTGCACTGGCCAAAGACTTTTTCAGAATTCCTAATTCTCCACATTGCTTGAAACACATATCATCTCATTCTTTTTTTAACAGTTGCACAGCATTCCACTGTGTGGGTGTACTGTAATTTATTAACCAGCATGTTATTGATGGAAATTTCCCATTGTTTATATTGGAGTTAGTGCTGCAATGAACATCTGTGTGTGTGTGTGTGCATGTGTATTTTATTAATAAGTATAAATGTAAGATAAATGCTTAGAAATGAAATTGCTGGGCAAATTTAATTTTGATATATAGGGCCAAATTTCCAATCAAAAGTTTCTAATGATATCTCAACATCTAGAAATCATATAAGAAAGCATTAATACATTCAATTATATTTAAAAAGAAATCCATTTGCATGGCAAAATTCTATTAGCTAAATCAAAAGCAAGTGACAAACTGAGAAAAAGTATTTGCAATTCACATTCTAGCAAGCAGACTAATCTTAATATAGCAAGCTCTTCCTACAAATTGAGGAAGAAAAGACCTAAGAGAAGAATGGGCAAAGTCCAGCTACAGTCATTTCAGGAAAAGAAATATAGATGGCCCTTAAATATGAGAAAAGTTAACTTCAGCCATAATCAGAGACATGCAAATTAAAACTGCACTAATATCACCATTTCACCCTCCTAACTGGTGACAATCCAAAAGTTTAACCACACATTCCATTGGCAAGTCTGCGGGGAAAATAGGCATGTTCACACTCTGCCTTTTGGCAGACAACTTGGCAGTATCTATCAACATTACAAATGTATATCCTATTTGACCTAGGATGGCACTTCTGGGAATTTTCTTACCTGTACAATGAAGAAATGTGGTTTTTACAAGATTATTACAGTATTGCTTGTATGACAAAAGGCAAAGACAACCAATGAGTCTACCATTTGGGCACTGGTGAAATAGACCATGGCAGAGAGGAACCTCAGGTGGGAGGCCAGGAGGTCCTGGTGAGGCCAGTGTGTGAGACCTCAGGCCACAGCTAAGCCACAGTCTTCCTGTGCGTAGGCTGCTGTGCTGGAGGCTGGGCCCAGCAAGGAGAGGCCTGTGTCTGGTGAGGAAGAGCCAGGGGACCCCAGTGGGACTGTTTCTCAATGAACATGGAAGCATCTGAGCAACCCAGACACCAACTTCTGCCTCTGGAAGGCCCTGCCAACAGGCTCGTGGCCACTTTCAGCATGATCCACCATCACAGAGGATCCTCAAGAAGCTGTCCTCATGACAGAGGGCTCAAGGAAAACGGGAAATACATTCCCTGACAGTCTTTCCTGACACAGAAGTACGAACTCATCCACTCATCCGTTGGATGATTAATAACCAAACATAGGCAGAAAGGCAGGTGGTGCTGGTCTCTCTACTGACTGACCCTGCCCAGCTCACAGAACTATTGAGAGGAACCTAACAGCTTTCTTCTCTCATGCTCATGGCTGGTTGAGGGGAAAATAAGGCTTTTCCACCACCAAGGTTGTGTTTTCACAAAAAATTCAAGCCTGTGCTCAGTTGCATTGTGGGTGAGTGCCGAGGTGTGGAGTTCTCTCAGTGTGTTTGGGCCTTGGGGCATTTATTTCCAGCTTCTGGGCTGAGGTAATGCTGTAGGTCATTGGGGAAGGGCGCATGAGCTGATGACCTGTGCAGACTGGCATATTTTCAACTCCCTGCAACAGAGTTGTAAACTTTGGAGTTGACTGATCCCCAAGAGGAAGGCCAGGGCTGGAACTACAGGCACACACCATCACATCTGCCTAATTTTTTTCGTCCTAGAGATGAAGTCTAACCATATTGCATAGGCTGGTCTTGAACTCCTGGCCTCAAGTGATCCTCCTGCCTTGGCCTCCCAAAGTGCTGGGATTATAGACATGAGCCACCATGCCTAGCCCCATGTTAAGACTTTTTTAATGTCCTCTTGCTTTCTTCTATTACGTTTATGATTTCATTTTTAAAGTTTGATATATCTGGATTTTGGCTTTTTCACTAGGTCTTTCCTTTTGCAATGTGATTCTTGCTTGAAGTTTGGCTCTAAGTTTGTTTGGTTTCCCTCTGACTACTGTTTTTATCATTGGGTTTACCTCCACAATATTTTCAGACTCTTTGGCTTGGAAGTGAGGGAGGGAATAATGGGAATTAGTTGCAGAAATCCTACCTTTCTCAGCTTAGGGCTAGCCTTAGTCCAGACTAGAGCCTTAGGTGATGCTGAATCACCTTATGTGATTAAGGTATGCAAGGTGAAGTGGGATTGTTTTCTGGATCACTGATTTGCGACCTAATTAGTTGACTTTACCTGGGTGTGTGCCATGTATTATCTCACTGGGTGCCAACTTCTGACTTTGGTGGCTCTTTTAGTGAGAGAGTGAGAACAATCAACTCTCAGTCTCCTCTAACAAAGTCTGCTTTTCCTTAAACATAAAAATCCACAATAATTTTTTATTCCATTTTATTGATTTGACTTGTTTCATTTCCAGTTTTGAAATAGCATTTTTAACTTCTTTGACATATTTATTTTTTCATTGCACTTATATGGTATTTCACCTGCCTTGCAGGTTAAACAAACTAAAATATTCTAGGCCAGGAGTGGTGGCTCACACCTGTAATCCCAGACTGGATGACAGAGTGAGACCTTGTCTCACCAAAAAGCAAACAAACAACAACGAAAAAAAAATTAATTTATGGGTAATCTGCGACATTAAGCTATGCAGCTGTGCTTCAGTGTACATCTGCAAACCAAAGTGTCACTCCAGGCCTAATTTCCTGTTGGCCAACATAAAATATCTTATTCTCTTTCATGCTTCACAGTGAGGAAGAGGCATCGCTATTTGTGTCCCCTATTAAATCTCCAGATGGAGAAGGTGAAACTTCACAATGAAAAAAGGCTCTGGAAAATAATGTCTCTTCTGATAGTTTATTTGTCCACAAACGTCTCATTGACCCATCTTCCTCTGATTGATGAGAAAAACTAAAGATGCTTTTCATCCGTGTGAAAGCTCTCTTCCTTGTTGGTACCGAGATACACTTCACAAGTCCTTTTGAATATCCCCCAGAGTCTAACATTAGAGTCCCTGTGGTGTTAGACATTTGATGATGACAAGGACTGGCTGGGTTCAGAGCGGTCTCTGCCCTGGAGCTCCGCAGCCCTGTGTGTGCCACGCTGCACTTTGTTTAGTCACAGCTTTGCAAATGGTTCTGGTCAGTGCACAAGTATAATTCCTCTGGACCTATTAAAGGCTTTTACTGCAAGGCCCAGCACAGAGTAAAATCATTTTTTCTTTATATTACTCAGTATAAACTTATAAAATGTGACTCCCACACACACATCATTCAATACAGAACAAAATTGAATACCTACAGTGTACCACAGTATCAAGATATGCAAAGGGAGCTACGAAGATGAATAAGAAAAGATCTATCTTTCTCGAGATGTTCATGTATCAAGTATATCCTTTTAAAATATTTCAATCCCAGACCTATATTTCTGTTTTATAATCTTTTGGTTCTTTCTAATAATGGTATCGATTGTGTTTTGTTCTCATAGACCAACAAGGCCACAAATATTTTATAAACTGATCAATTCTCTTTGATAGCTTCCACATTTCTCTAAGTCAGAACTGGTGAGGAGAACATTTTTTTGATGGATAGAACCTGTTATGGGTTTAAACAAGCCTGGACTTCTGAAAACGCATGAATCAGCTATGGTACCTGCGCTATTACTTTCTCCTCTATTTTAAGCCATACATCAAATTCAAGAAGCATTTTTTTGAGGCCTACTGTGTGCAAGCACAAGGGACAGTGCTAAGCACGAGGAATGCAAAAGTGATGGACACTTCCCCCAAGGACCTTCGAGTCCAGTCCAGGAGGCAGACACACACACACACACACACAGAAATAACTTCAGATATCTGGGAAACGGGCTGCAATGAGCTGTGAAGAGAATGCATGAAGCACAGAGGAGAGGCATCGTTGTCAATTAGGGAGTTGGAGCAGATCTTACAGGGGTGGTGACAACCGAATCAGGTCCTGAAGAATGATTAGGATTCCAATTGGCAGGGAAGTAGGCACAGAGCTTTCCAGGCCCAGGGGAGAACAGTGAACACGAATGTGCAGGCCTGCTCCAGAGTAGTTCTAAACAGCCCAGTGCAGCCCAGCATGGGGAAGGGAAGAAGATGGGGACAAAGGTGAGGCCAGATCATGAAAGGTTCTGAATTGTAAATGAACAATCCATTCACCCAGGACCCCACCAAAATTTTAGTAGAGCCCAATGGGGAAAAAAAAGAACCCCCTGAAAAAAAAGTGCTCCAGGCTCTCTACCCTGAGAGATACAAAAACTGAGTTAGCTTATAGTGCATGAGCTACATTCTAGGTTACACCCTCATGAGTATCAGGGCTGCTGGTTTAAGAGCCCCTTAGACCTAATGCTCTGTTTACATAACAAAAATCCTGATCAGAAATTAAAAGGGAATAAACTGGTGGGTATATGGGTGTTTACTGTATAATGCTTTGAACCTTGTGAATATTTGAAATTTTTTATTTAAAAAGCTGGAGAGAAAAAGGATAGCATAACCTACCTAGTAGGTAGGTAGATTATTGATTTCAAAAGTCAATATAGCCCCCAACTATAATATAAAGGGAAAAATAAAATGAAAGTAGTTTATAGTAAAATACAGACTTCATATGTAAACGTTCAGCCTGATATAGTAGAAGACATGAAGTCAAACACTTTCACCAGTAGTTGAATGACTGTTAATCCCACAGCCCAACATGCAGATAGACACAAGAGTGTGGGGGCAAATTAAATGCCTTGTAATTTTCTCAAACAATGAAGAAAATACTGTTTTCTTTCCATTTTCACAGAAGTTGCATTTCTAGGAAATTTGTACATTAAAACTATTCCAAAAATCCCAATTCCAAAACTACAATTTATATGTAAAACAGTGTTGGGTCCTAGGCACAGATACTTAGAGATGGTTTTTTTCCCTTGGATCCAGGAGTTGGTTCTTTGGGACTGTCCCAAGCTCTGCAGGACCTGGCTTCCCTGGGCCCTGCCCAGTAAAGGCCAAGAGTGCCCCCAATCTTTGTGACAACAAAAACTCTTCCAGAGATTTCTAATGTGCCTCATTGGGGGCAGGACCCCCGCCCTTGCTGGGAAGCTCTGGTTGAAGCCACAGAAATCGATTAGCTCCCCTAGAAAGAAAAAATTTGCAGCTACGGTGAGATTGCCTGACTCTTTGATGAAAGAACATTAGATCATTGGAATCTTCACTCATTGCCTTTGCTAGCAAATTTCTTCATTATCACTAGCTTCTAAAGCCTTGTTTGTTTGCAAAAACAGGAGGTTTTCTTGGTTCTCTTCTTCTTCTTTTAGTTCCCTCTGTTTCATCTCTTAATATCTCTGGCTGCTTGATGTGGATTTGTAGCTAGACATGGTGGTTAATATGTGTGAATTCCTTCCCACAGGCCTGGTCCCTGTGGGGGTTTCAGTTCTCTCTGCTGTGTGTAGACTGTCAGAACTAACTCAATACAGATTCACATTCGGTGCTGTGAATCCTTCAGCAGAACCAGCTCTCTCCTTTGGGGATATGGTAAAGGCTGTATGGTGTTTCCTCCCTCGAATCTCACGTTCAGGGGACGTGAGTGTTTGAAGTTAAGAGAACATATCACACAGGGAGGCAGTCATCTCCCTCCCCTGCCTTCTGTTTTTCCAACTGTGAGTGCTAGATTGACACGCAGAACAACAGCAAGCAGACCTTTGGGAGGTAGCATATTAGCAAACAATGGGTCCCAAAGTGTGTTCCTCAGGCCACCAGCAGTGGCAGCACTGGACAGCTTGTTAGAACAAATTTCAGGCCGGGCACGGTGGCTCATGCCTGTAATCCTAGCTCTCTGGGAGGCCGAGGTTGGCGGATCCTTCAAGGTCAGGAGTTCGAAACCAGCCTGAGCAAGAGCGAGTACCCCCCCCCCCCGGTCTCTACTATAAATAGAAAGAAATTAATTGGCCAACTAAAAATATATAGAAAAAATTAGCCGGGCATGGTGGCGCATGCCTGTAGTCCCAGCTACTCGGGAGGCTGAGGCAGGAGGATCTCTTGAGCCCAGGAGTTTGAGGTTGCTGTGAGCTAGGCTGAGGCCACGGCACTCTAGCCCGGGCAACAGAGTGAGACTCTGTCTCAAAAAAAAAAAAAAAAAAAAAAGAATCAGAAGCAAAATCAGACTAATTTTAAGACAAAAAAAAAAAAAAGTACTAAAAGGATTTTGAGTAAACTTTCCATCCAGAAAGACCATAGAGATTGGAAATCATGTGACTCACAATGACGCCCCACTCACTCGGGAGGACCGCCGTGGTCACATTTCTGAGCCCAGATACCACGGCCTGTAGGGCCACTGCCACAGACCCCACACCTGTCACCGGCATTGTCCTTATGTTAATCGGTGCTTCAGGAAATAAGATGGGGACGGTTTTGCTCCCATCAACCTCTGCACAGTGGGCTCCTCATGCCCTTACTTCATTGCTTCATTAAAGTTTAGTTCACAGACTCATGTCCCTGTGCCCTGTTTGCAAGGAGAGATGGAGAAATACCTGAGAATTCTGACCTCTCCGAGGGCAGGTGGGCTTTGCCTCATAAAGAGGGAGGGTCGCATGCTGCGGCCACTTTAATGGCATATACCTAATAACGCATATACGTCAAAAATGAAATCGTGTCTGATCAAAATTACCCTTGAAGATCCCTTCGATCTGCAATGCCCAAGCCCCGGCCCCCGGCCTGGTAGCACCTGGGCTGCCGCAGGTGAGCTGTGGGCAGAGGGCAAAACTGCACCTGTGTTACAGCCGCCCCCTTCACCCGCCATCCCTCCCACCTCCCGGTCCGTGGACAAATCATCTTCCACGAAACCAGTGCCTGGTGCCAAAAAGGTTGGGGACCTCCGCCTTACGTCACCCAGTTGTGTGTCTGTGTATGGACAGGTCCATTTTCAGTAAATCCAACACGGCCGGCTTTTGCTCCCGGACGGGAATAAGTCGTTGCCACTGCGGCCGAGCAGCAGATGATGGAGCTGCCTTGCAGTAAGAGCGTGTGGTAGAAAACACTGATGCACATGTATGTGTTTGTAACCCCCAGGCTTCCACGGGGGGGGGGGTGTGAGATGCTCACACTACAACTGAGGGAATGGCAATGGCCACCAGCCACTCACCTGATCTATTACTCTTCTTCCTCCTCTCTCCTCCCCGCCATCTCCCAGACTCTCCTATCCTCCCCTTCCTCCTTCTCCTCCTCCCCCTCCTTCTCCCCCTCCCCCTTCTCCTCCTCTTCCTCCTTCCCCTCCTCCTCCTCCTTCCCCTCCTCCTTCTCCTCCTTCTTCCCCTCCTCCTTCCCCTCCTCCTCCTCCTCCCCCTCCTCCTCCTCCTCCTCCTTCCCCTCCTCCTCCTTCCCCTCCTCCTCCTCCTTCCCCTCCTCCTCCTCCTTCCCCTACTTCCCCTCCTCCTCCTCCTCCTTCCCCTCCTCCTCCTCCTCCTTCCCCTCCTCCTCCTCCTCCTTCCCCTCCTCCTCCTCCTTCCCCACATCCTCCTCCTCCTACCCCTCCTCCACCAACAGCGACCCCACCACCACCGACTACCCCTCAAACACCACCACCA
>CAUYPO010140849.1:0-25879 GCA_963574435.1 Cheirogaleus major | reverse complement strand
CATGTATCTTCTCAGACCACAGTGAAGTAAAACCAGATATCAACTCCAAGAGAAATATTCAATTCTACACAAAGTCATGGAAATTAAACAGCCTGCTGCTGAATGATTATTTGATCAACAATGAAATGAATATGGAAATCAAAAGATTCCTCAACCTGAATGACAAAGGGGACACAAACTATCAAAATCTATGGGATGCAGCAAAAGCAGTCCTAAGGGGAAATGCACACCCTTAAACGCCTACATTAAAAAAACCCAGAAAGATCACAAATCAACATTCCAATGAATCATCTCAAGGAACTAGAAAAGGAAAAGCAAACTAACCTCAAAACAAACAGAAAAAAAATAGTTAAAGTCAGAGCAGAATTAAATGAAGTTGAAAATTTAAAAATGATATAAAATGTTAATGAAACAAAAAGTTGTTTCTTTAAAAAGATAAACGAAATTAATAGAACTCTCCTTATATTAACTAGAAATAGAAAAGAAAGGACCCAAATAAGCTCAATCAGAAATTAAAAAGGAGATATTCCAACTAATACCACAGAAATACAAAATATCATTTGTGAATAATATGAAAATCTCTATGCACATAAACTCAAAAATGAAGAGGAAATGGACAAGTCCTTGGAAATGGAAAATCTCCCAATACTCAAGCAGAACAAAACAGAACTCCTGAGCAGAGCAATAACAAGCAACAAGATTGTGGCAGCAATACAAAATCTTCCAGAAAGACAAAAAAATCCCAAGACCAGATGGATTCACAGGGGAATTTTATCAGACCTATAAAGAAGACTTGGTATCCATGTTGCACAAATTATTCCATAACAGGGAGAAAGAGGGACTCCTCCTCAACTCATTCTATGAAGCCAATATCACCTTGATACCAAAGCCAGGAAAGGACACACAAAAAAGAAAAGAAATGAAAAGAAAAGGAAAGAAATAAAATGACAGAGCAATATGCTTTATGAATATAGATGCAAAAATCCTAAATAAAATAATAGCAAACCAAATTCAATAACACATCAAACAAAACTAATAATCCACTATGACCAAGTGAGCTTTATCCCAGGGATGCAAGGATGGTTCAACATATGTTAATCAATAAATGTGATTTGCCACATAAACAGAAGCAAAAACAAAGATCATACGATCATCTAAATAGATGCAGAAAAAGCATTAGAAAAATTCAGCAGCTTTTCATGATTATAAGCCTTCAACAAACTTGGCATAGAAGGAATATATCTCGAAATTATAAAAGCCATTTATGAGATACTCATAGCCAGTATCATAGCGTATGGGGAAAAGTTGAAAGCATTCCCACTAAGAACTGGAACAAGACAAAGATGCCCACTGTCACCATTTTTATTCAATATAGTCCTACAAGTTGGTAGAATCAACATGGCTAAAATGTTCATATTCCCCAAAGTGATTTACAGATTCAATGCCATTCACATCAAGTTACCAGTCATACTTCACAGATCTAGAAAACTTAATTCTATGCATTTTTTGGAATCAAATACGAACCCAAATAGCCAAAGCAATCTTAAGCAAAAAGAACAAATTTAGAGGCATCACATTACCAGACTTCAAAATACACTACAAAGCTGTAGTAACCAAAGCAGTGTGGTATTGGGTCAAAAATAGAGACATAGACCAATAGAACATAATGGAGAACCCAGATATAAAACCAACCACATACAGCAAGCGACAAAGCAGACAACAATATACACTGAAAAAAAGAATCCTTATTCAATAAATGGTGCTGGGCAACTGGACAGCCACATGCAGAAGAATGAAACAGGATCCATATTTTTCACCACTCACAAAAAATAATTCAAGATGGATAAAAGACTTAACTGTAAAGGCATGATACCATAATAATACTAGAAGAAAATTTTGGAAACTCTTCTAGATATCATCCTAGGCAAAGAATTTATGAAGAAGACCCCAATGGCAATAACAGCAACAACAAAAATTAATAAATGGGACTTGATTAAATTTAAAAGCTTCTGCATTGCCAAGGAATCAAGAGAGCAAACAGAGAACCTACAGAATGAGAGAAAATATTTGTATGCTATATATATGATAAAGGGCTAATAACCAGAATCTACAAAGAACTCAGCAAATCTTCAAGAAAAAAAAATCAAATAATCCCATTAAAAACTGGGCAAAAGCATGAACAGAAGCTTTGCAAAAGAAGATAGACTAATGGCCAATAAACATGAAAAAATGTCCACCATCTCTAATCATCAGGGAAATGCAAAGGAAAACCAAAATGAGATATCACCTAACTCTAATGAGAATGGCTTTTATCAAAAAGTCCAAAAACAATAGATGTTGGCTGGATGTGGAAAGAAAGGAACACTTAAACACAGTTGATAGGACTGCAAACTAGTATAATCTCTATGAAAAATAGTTTGGAGATTCCTCAAAGAACTAAAATTAGAACTAACATTTGATCTAGCAATCCCATTACTGAGTATTTATACAAAGGAAAAAAAATCATTTTATCAAAAAGATACTTGCCCTTGAATATTGATCGCAGTGCAATTCACAATCACAAAGATGTGGAATCAACCCAAGTGCCCATCAAATCATGAGTGGACTAATAAAATATGATATATGTATACCTAGAGTACTATTCAGTCATAAAAAATGAATTAATACCTTTTGCAACAACATAGATGAAACTGGAGATCATTCTCCTAAGGAAAGTATAGCAAGAACGGAAACACAAACACCACATGTACTCACTATTAAATTGGAACTAACAGATCAGCACTCATGTGCATATATGGGAATAAAACAGAGCAGAAATGAAGAACGTGGGAGAGGGGAGGAAAGCATGAGTGAAATCATATCTAATGGGTACAGTGTACACTATCTGGGTGATGGGCACAATTATAACTTTGACTCAGGCAATACAAAAGCAATCCATGTAACCAAAACATTTGTACCCCTGTAATATTCTAAAATTTAAAAAAGACAAAACCTCCTGTCATGAAATTAATGTACAAAAATCATTTCTATACACCCAAAATGACCAACTTTAGAACCAAATCAAGAACTCAATCCCATTTACAATAGCTTAAAAAAATACCTAGGAATAGATTTAACCAAGGAGGTAAAAAATCTCTACAAGGAGAATTACAAATCACTGATGAAAGAAATCATAGACAACACAAATCAACAGAAAAATATCCCATGCTCATGGACTGGAAGAATCATTAGTGTTAAAATCACCATATGGCCCAAAGTAATCTACAGATTCAATGAAATTTCTATAAAAATACCAATATCATTTCTCACAGAATTAGAAAAAAGAATCCATAATTTCATGTGGAATCATAAAAGAGCCCAAATAACCAAAGCAATCCTAAGCAAAAAGAATAAATCTGGAGGTATCACATTACCTGAATTCAAATTATACTAAAAGGCTGTAGTAACAAAAATAGCATGGTACTGGTATTGAAATAGACATATAGATCAATGGAACAGGATAGAAAGCCAATGGGCAATGTACGTAACCATAATATTTGTACCCCCTTAATATGCTGAAAAAAAAAAAACCAAACACCTACAATCAACTGATTTTTGACAAAGCAGACAAAAACATACACTGGGAAAAGAACTCCTTATTCAATAAATGGTGCTGGAAAAATTGGAGAGTCACATGCAGAAAAATGAAATTGGATCCCTATCACTCACCATATATAAAAATAACTCAAGATTGGATAAATACTTAAATGTAATATGTGACACAATAACAGTTCTAGAAGAAAACTTAGGAAAAACTCTTCTGCAAATTGGCCTGGACAAAGAATTTATGACTAAGACTCTAAGAATAAATATAACAAAAACAAAAATAAATAAATTGCACTAAACTGTCTCTTTATCTCAAAAGAAATAATCAACAGAGCCAATTGACAACCTACAGAATCGGAGAAAATATTCAGACTATACATCCAACAAAGACTAATATCCATAATACACAAGGAACTCAAACAAATCAGCAAGAAAAAAACAATCCCATCAAGAAGAGGGCAAAAGATCTGAACAGATATTTTTCAAAAGAAAATATAAAAATGTTCAAAAAACATATTAAAAATGCTCAACATCATTAATCATCAGGGAAATGCAAATGAAAACCACAATGAGATATTACCTTACCTCATCAGAACCACCATTACTGAAAAGGCTAAAAACAATAGATGTTGTTACAGATGCAAGGGAAAGGGAACCGTTGTACACTGTTCATGGGGATGTAAATTAGTACAACCTCTATGGAAAACACTATAGAGATTCCTCAAAGAACTAAAAGTAGACCTACCATTTAATTGAACAATCTCCCCATTGGGTGTCCACCAAAGGAAAGGAAATAATTATATCAAAAAGACACTTGTACTTGTATGTTTATTTCAGCACAATTCACAATTGCAAAGATAAGGAATCAACCTAAGTGCCCATCAGCTGAGGACTGGATAAAGAAATTGTGGTACACATGCACACACACACACACATACACATACACACACACACACACACACACACACACACACACACGCACGCACCCCATGGAATATTATTCAGCCATAAAAAAGAATAAAATAATTTCTTCCAGCAACTTGGATGAAACTGGAAGCCATAATCCTAAGTGAAGTATTTCAGGAATGTGAAAACAAATACCACATGTATTCACTTATAAGTGGGAGCTGAACCATGGGTATATATGGTCACATAGACTGTGTATAAGGGACTTTGGAGACTTGGAAAGGGGGCGTGAGAGCAGGGGCAGGAATGAAAAACTACCTATTGGTTACAATGTATGCTATTAAGTTGAGAGATGCACTAAAATCTCTGACTTCACCACCATATAATTCATCCATGTAATGATAAACCACTTGTAGCCCCTAAATCTAAATGAAAAAAATAAAAATTCAGATATCCCTTGGATAGCCTGATTTATTTTCTTTTAAATCTATACCCAGCATTGGATTGCTGGATCATATGGTGATTCTATTTTTAGTTCTTTTCTTGAGGAACTTCCATACTGTTTTCCATAGTGGTTGCACTAATTTACATTCCCATCAACAGTGTATGAGGGTTCCCTTTTCTCCCATATATTTGCCAGTATTTGTTATTTTTTCTTTTTTATAATAGCTATTCTAACTGGGGTGAGGTAATTATCTCACTGAGGTTTTCATTTGCCTTTCTCTGATGATTAGTGATATTGAGTGTTATTTCTTATACATGTTGGCCATTTGTATGTCTTCTTTTGAAAAATGTCCATTCAGACTTTTTTCCATTTTTAATGAATTATTTGGAGGGTTGTTGTTGAGTTGAGTTCCTTATATATTCTGAATATTAATCTTTTGTCAGATGCATAGCTTGTAAATATTTTCTCCCATTCTGTAGGTTGTCTCTTCACTTTATTGTTTTCTTTGATGTGCAGAAGCCTTTTATCTTGAGGTAATACCATTTGTCTAGTTTTGCTTTTATTGATTATACTTTTGAGGTCTCCTCAAAATATATTTCCCATACCAATGTCCTGTAGTGTTTCCCCAGTGTTTTCTTCTAGTAGTTTCATAGTTTCAGGTCTTACATTTAAGTCTTTCATCCATTTTGTGTTGATTTTTGCATATGTGAAAGATGAGAATCTAGTTTACTTCTTCTGCATATGGATATCTAGTTTTCTGAGCACCATTTGTTAAAGAGGCTTCCCTTTTCCTAATGTATGTTCTTGGTGTCTTGGTAGAAAATAAATTCTTAATTATGTGTTCTTAGGGTAATCAAAGTACAACATATACTAAGGTTACAAATGTAGATGTCATTTTTATAAAATAAGTACAGTAGCAGAAAAAATCTTGATTACATGAAAACTGAGGAAAAGACTCAAATCCTCCATGTTGCCCCCAGTTGTCAAGCCTAGATGTGATACTGATTTTTGCACCTTGTTAAACTTAAAGTTACTGCCAGACACTATTTTTATTTTGGGAGACCTTTTAAGATAAGAAAATTTGGCTTCATTTTATCTTAACTCACCTGATGAAAGCTTTCTCATTCTCTCTCTCATTCTAGCCCCTCAGCAACCTCCCTTTATTCCTTAATAGACAAAGCTTTACTTCAGACACAGAAGAATCAATACAGAACTAAATACAGTGTGCTGCTACCCATCAAAGACTAAATGAAGAAGTATATGAAAAGTCTTGCACATTGAGTAAAATCAGTGAAATCTGCTCTTTTGCTACTTAACCTTTTAGCTAGTCAAAAGTTTATAGGACTAGAAATAAGAAAAAGAGTATCGGATTCATTTTCTCAGATGCTGAGTTAGTTATAAAACTAACATAGACTCCCCAACGCAATGGCTTAACTATTATTAGAATTTGTTTCTGAAGTGAAAGAAGCATGTAAGTTGGCTGCCTGGACTTGTTTGGAGTCTCCATGAAGACATCAGGGACAAGGTTAGCTTCCAGTTTCTCTCTCTGCAAACCCTAGGGTGTGGCTTTGATTTCTAAGGCATAAAATGCCCGCTAAAGCTCCAGCTATCTCCAGGGTCCCTCAAAAGTCTTACATAGTATTAATGTTTTCATTCACATATAAATGAGAGTAACTTAGTCAACCAGTATTACAAAGGAAGTTAGAAAAATTTCTTTTAAAATGAAGGACATATGTCCATGAAAATTTGTAATTTTATGAATTTTAGGGAAGGCAACATATAATGACTCTTAAAAAGTAAATTAAAATTCTACCATAGGTACTATGTTAGGGTTCTCCATAGAAATTGAACCAATAATATACATATAATCCATCTCTATCTCTATCTATACGATAAATAGATAGATTTATTGTAAGAATGGGCACACATAATTCTAAAGGCTGAGAAGGCCTGAGATCTGCATTCAGCAATCTGGAAACCCAGGAGAGCTGATGACATAGATCCATTCCAAGAATGAAGGTCTGAACCTCTACGGAAAACACTATAGAGATTCCTCAAAGAATTAAAGTAGACCTACCATTTAATTGAGCAATCCCACCATTGGGTGGGATTCCCCCAAGGGAAAGGAAATAATTATATCAAAAAGACACTTGCACTTGTATGTTTATTTCAGCACAATTCACAATTGCAAAGATAAGGAATTTTCTTCCTGGATTAGGCTATTGTAGTTGTCCATAGACCTTAATCACAGAATATTGTAATGCTAAGAGACACCCTAAGAGATCTGTATTTCAGACACACTGTCCTTTACCTCCATTGTAGAGTAGCAACCCAGTTTCCTCTCAGTAGTCAGGATCAATCATGCCATGCAGTTCAGTAACTTCATTCTTTGTTGATTCAGAGGCATGAGGAGTCCACAGTGGTTTGGTGGCAGTCTGAACTTCCAGTTCAATGGAATCATTGTTGTGCCCTCTATTGGAAGCATTCTTCTTTTTGGAACTAAGACCTCTAGGCCAGCAGAGCATAAGTTTAAAGGAATATAAATAAAAAATTTTGCTAATGGGTCACTAGAGGTTATAGTGAGTGATTTCACCCTGATTTCCACCCTTTGATTTGTGGACCTGTGAATGCTGGATACAGAAGAAGCAGCACCATAAATTGGATGCTGTTTAAGAGCATATGCAGCCTTCTGGAGGATCTTGCCACAGCCTGGAAGGTATTGTCACCTAGCTGGCACTGTAACTGAGTGTTCAAAAGGCCATTCCACCATCCTGTCAAGCCTGCTGCTTTAGGATGGTGTGCAACATGATAAGACTAGTGACTTCCTTAAGCATGATCCCATTGCGGCACTTCTTTGGCTGTGAAGTGAGTTCCTTGACAAAAAGCAATGCTGTGTGCAATATCATGATTGCGGATGGGACATTCTGTAAGTCCACTGATGGCAGTTTTGGCAGGAGCATTGGATGAATGGAAAAAAAAAAATCCACACCCAGAGTAAGTGTCTATTCCAGTAAGAACAAAATGCTGCCCATTCCATGACGGAAGCAGTCCAATATAAACAACCTAATCAACCTGCTACTAGGTAGCAGGCTGATCATCCCAGAGAGGCCTCAGTCTTGGTCTCTGTGGTTGGCAGATTGGGCATTTAGCAGTAGTTGTAGCCAGGTCTGCCTTGGTGAGTGGGAGTTTGTGCTGCTGAGCCCAGGCATAACTCCCATCCATGCCACCATGCCTACTGTATTCATGAGCACTTTGGGTGATGACAGGTATGACTGGGAAAAGAGGCTGAGTGGTATCCATTGACTGGGTCATTCTATCCATGTGATTATTAAAATTCTCCTCTGATGAGATCACCCTTTGGTAAGCATTCACATAGGAAACAATTTTTTTTACCTATTCAAAGAAATATATTAATATACATCTTCCTCAGACTTCTTTGTCACCAATTTTCCATCCATATTTCTTGCAAGTCCCTGATCATCCAGACAAACCATTAGCCACAGTACATGAATTGGTATATAATTAAGTATCTGGTCATTTCTCTTTCTAAGCAAAATGGACAGCCTGATACACTGCTTGATGTTTTGCCCACTGGGAGGATATCCCTTCACTACCATACTTCAGAGGTAGCCCAGAAATAGGCTGTAGAGCTGCCTTTTGTCCCACTTTTAGGTGGTACCTGCATGTTGTTCAGAACCATCTATAAACCAAGTCCAAGTCTTCTTTTCCTATATAAATTGATTATTTATCATGAGGGAGCTCCCTCTGAAGTCATAGGTACAGGCTGGGAGAGAGAAGGTAGTGTAACAGGAGTAGTGAGTATAGGCATTTGGGCCCCTTTTTCATATAACCTACATGTTCCTTCATGGCCTGCTCAGAACTGTTCTCCCATATATGACTTCCATATAACAACGAGGTATTCCTGTTCTTGCCAAACTTTATGGTTTGGTGGGTCAGATAACATGCAATTCATGATAGGTAGCTCAGGCCTTATAGTAACTTGGTGCCCATGGTTAAGCTTCCAGTCTCTGCTATAGCCCAGTAGCAGGCCAAGAGCTGTTTCTCAAAAAGGGAGTAGTTATCTTCTGAGGATGGCAAAGTGTTGCTCAAAAATCCTAAGGACCTGCACTACAAATCACTTATAAAGGCCTACCAAAGTTTCCAAATAGTATCTCTTTCTGCCACTGACACATCAAGCACCATTGGATAGGCTGGATCATATGGCTCAAGTAAGAGAACAGTTTGCACAGCAGCTTGGATCTGTTGCAGAGCCCTCTCTTGCTCCAGGCCTCACTAAAAACTAGCAGCTTTTTGAGTCACTTGGTAAATGAGCTCGAGTTACACACCCAAATAAGGAATATGCTGCCTACAAAATCCAAAGAAACCCACTAAGTGTTGTTCCTCTTTTATGGCTGTAGTAAAGGCCAGATGCAACAACTTATCCTCCACATTAAAAAGGACATCACAACCTGGCCCACACCAATGGATGCCTAGAAACTGCACTGAGGTAGAAGGCCTTGGAATTTTTGTTGGACAAAAAATTTTCCCAACCTCTAAGATACAAATGTCTTATGGATAATGTAAAGTTGTTGCAACTTCTTGCTCCATAGGCCCAACCAGCATAATGTCATCGATGTAATGGACCAGTGTGATATCTTGAGGAAGGGAAAGGTGATTAAACATCTGTGAACTAAATTATGACATAGGGCTACAGAGTTGTTATGCCACTATGGTAGGACTTTGATGGTGTATTGCTGCCCTGGCCAGCTGAAAGATAACTGCTTCTGGTTGTCCTTATTGACAGAGATGGGGGAAAAGGCATTAGCCATATCAATAGCTACATACCAGGCACAAGAGAATATGTTAATTTGTTCAAGCAATGAAACCAGATTTGGTATAACAGCTGCAATTGGAGTCACAACCTAGTTAAGCTTTTGATAATTCAATGTCATTCTTCAAGATCCATCTGTCTTTCTACATACTCCAAATACAAGAGTTGAATGGGAATGTTGTGGGAATCAACACCCCTGCATATTTCAAGTCCTTGAACATGGATGGCACTAATCTCTGCAATCCACCCAGGGATGAAACTTTGCTTATGATTTACTATTTTTCTAGGTAGATGAAGTTCTAATGGCTCTCACTTGGCCTTCTCCACCATAATAGCCCTCAATCAACAGTCTGGGAAACCAATGCGGGGATTCTGTCAGCTGCTAAGTGTGTTTATTTCAATTATGCCTTTGGAGAAGGCATAATTGGAAAAATAATCACAGATGCATTCAGGGATCCACTAGACCCACTGTTAGATGGACCTGAGCTAAAATTCTGTTGATGATCACTTGACCACCACAAAGCCCTACTCTAACTGGAGGGCCATAGTGTTGTTTTGGGTCTTCTGGAATCAATGTTTATTTAGAGACAGTGACCAGTAATCCCCGAAAGGTGTGATTATTTTCTTTTCCCCAGTGTACAGTTACCCTGGTAAAGGTCATGGGTATCCTTTGCAAAGGTTGGAAGAAAGATTAAAAGTATAAATTTTGGGTACTATACCAGGGTTTTTTATTGGGAGGATCTAGCCACTATTTAATTCAAAGGGTTCTGGGTCTATAATAAGGCTCATTGAGAAGCCATGACTCTCTGTGTTTGTGATCCGGGTTAGACTTTTATTCACTTGATCTAGAACTTTTCTACTTCTACAGATCAAGTAAGATTTTAGTAGGCTTCCAATGTGTTTAACTTCTAGGAATACCATGATCAACTAGCAAATACTATAGGTCTAAATAATTCAGATTATTCTGATTGGTATCTTGACTTTGCTATCCATTACCGTAACTATATCCATCTTGCCTTTGATGGTTGAGTGTTGCCATTTAGGCCTGCCGCTCCAAAATTCAGTTATTCTCACTGCATTTATGTTTCCTAATTTACTGACTGAAGTTCTCACTGTGAGGTATGACCTACAGAGAAGAGCAATCACAGAACTCTTCAAGGTGCCAGGCCTCTACTTACAAATTTGTTTCTCACAGTTATGGTAAAATATGTGTTCTAGATCCTCCCAGTGTGGAGAAGTATCTCTTAAATAATAAATCCATTCTAATATTCCAGTTTCCCTAATCCTTTAAATTCCTTCCTCTGTGTTAAACCAAGGCAGATCCAGCATTTCCAACACATTTATTGCAGGCCACCAATTGGTCCATGTTTCAGCCAACCAACTAATCTGTTAGAGCCCTTTATAACTGGTCAAGCTGTAACATTAAGTGCAGAATCTCTGCTCAGTGAACCTCTACTGATAAATCAGCCTGATCCAACTTTATACTCTTCCCACCATTATTGCACACTCTTAATATCCATTCCCATACATGTTCTCTGGATTTCTTTCTGTATAAATTAGAAAATTCAAACAATTCTTTTGGAAAGTAGCCTATCTTCTCATGTTTCACAGTTTGTACCTCACCTATTGGGGGAACTGGCTGGAATTTGAGTCTAATTATACATCTAGAAGCAAGGAGGTATGGTAGTGATGAATCCTAAAGAGACTCAGTACCGTCTTGCATTGCATCAGAAGAGGTCATTACAGTTTCCTCAATCAGTGTAGGGTTAATCTCCAAGACAGGGGTGGAGAGGGTATTCCACTTGGTGTGGGGACACTTCGCTAACTTGCAAAGATGATTTATCAGGATTTAGGAGTTCAATGTCCCCAGGTTCTTCAGGGTCTCCCCACACCTCCCTATTCCAACTTTCAGGATCTCATTCCTTTCCAATCAATGCCCTTGCTTTAACAATAAACATAGTATGAGACTGGGAGTTCAATTTGCATTGTATTTCAGCCAGTTGCAGGATGAGAGTCTCAATTTGATTTTCAGCAGTCTCAGCTCTGCAGATATAGGAGATAAGTCTCCTTTAGGAAACATATAGAAGCTTTCAGCTCATTTATACAGCACTTGATCTGGGATTTGAATCCCTAACTTTGTCTTTTCCTTTCTCCACTTTATCCAGTAATATTAGGAGTAATATTAGGAGCGAATCTTTTTATATTTGAGGGTTTACCAAAAGTATTCAAAAGTATCATATACACAGTCACCCAATTACTAATGAAAGGTTGATAAGGAGTTTTCAAAGGTGATATTTTGTGTGTCTATTGCCAGATTATGCCATGGACTATCAAGGCTCTTTTTACTACTGGAAGTAGTTATTAGAATCTTTAAATCTAATCAGATGAGAGAGCCAATTCCAGAAATTCCAAAACCAATTTATAAATCTCATTCTTAAAATTTCTTTCCTCTAGACCCCACTTTCAGTACCCAAATCTGTATTACATACAGTTCTCTGGACAAACAGAACGAATTAGAGATGGGTAGGTAGGTAGGTGGGTAGATAGATTAATTATAAGAAATTGATTCACATCATGATTATGGAGGCTGAGAAGTCCTAAGATCTCTGGTTAGCAAGATGGAAATCCAGGAGAACTGGTGGTGTAAATTCTAGTCTGAGGGCAGGAAAAGACTGATTCATTAGCTCAGGCAGTGGCACAGGTGAAGTGTTTTTCTTGCTCAGCTTTACTTTAAGTCTTCAAGTAATTGGATTAGTTCCACCCACATTAGGAAGGGCAATCTGCTTTACTCAGGAAAAGACTGATCCATCAGCTCAAGCAGTGGCACAGGTGAAGTGTTTTTCTTACTTAGCTTTACTTTAAGTCTTCAAGTAATTGGATTAGTCCCACCCACATTAGGAAGGGCAATCTGCTTTACTCAGTCGATATACTGATTCAAATAATTCTCATCTAGAAACACTCAAACAGACACATCAAAAATAATGTTTGATCAAATATCTAGACACCCTCTGTCCCAGTGAAGTTGACACATGAAATCAGCCACCACGGGAGCCATGGAGCTTACAATGACATTGTGAATTCCTTTTTGAATAGGGAATGCACCGAATATCAATTCAACAAACAATATTAGAGTTTTGCTAGGGGCATATGGCCAAATGCTTAGGGGAACCCACAAATGTGGAAAAAATACTTTCAAATCAAATATTTGATAAGGGACATGATCCAGAATAAAGAACTCCTACAACTGATCATTAAAAGAAAAATAAACCAATTTAAAAATGGTCAAAGGATCTGAATAGTCATTTCTCCAAAGAAGATATACAAATGGAAAGATATACCAATAAGCATACGAGAAGAGGCATAACAATATTAGCCATCAAGGAAATGGAAATCAAAAGCACAATAAGATCTTACTTTGCACAAACCAGGATGGCGATAATCAAAAAGATAAACAGTAGTGTTGATGAAGATGTAGGAAAATTGGAACCTTATATGTTGATTAATTGTAGAACTCTAACATATTGATGCAGCTGCTTTGGAAACCAGTCTGGTAGTTCCTCAAAATGTTAAGCATTGAGTATGATATGACCCAAGAATTGTTCTCTTATATGTATACCCACAAGAAATGAGAACATATTTCCACACAAAAACTTGTACATGAATATTCATATCAGCATTATTCATCATTGGCAAAAAGTAGAAACAACCCAAATGTTCATCAGCTAATGAATGGATAAACCAAATATGGTATATCCATGTAATGGAACATTATTTGGCCATAAAAACGAATGCAGTATTACTATATGCTACAATATGCATGAAACTTGAAAACATGATAAGTGAACAAGTTGTAGAAAATACATATTGTATTTAATATTATTCCAATTACATGACATGAGCAGTATATGCAAACCTATGGATATATAAAGGAGGTTAGGAGGAGGAGGAAATAAGGAGTGACTGCTAGGGCATATGGGATTTCCTTTGGGGTGATGAGAATATTCTGGAGTTAGATAGTAGGAATAGTTGCACATTGTGAATTGTCAAGCAAATGGCATCCATTACCACCTTCAGAGCTAAAGAAACCCAATGCATGGAGGGCAGTGGAAATCATAACATAACCACCAGGAACAGTGGTCCTAAAATGTCAATCTACTGCATGGTTTGCAGGTTTGTGGTTACCAATCAAGACACAGCTCACACAGGCACTGGAAGGAACAGTGCTTTACTCACATACAGAAGAACAAAACCAGCTTCAATAATCAGCATTGGTCTCCAGTACCCAGTGGGAGTCTTTCATAGCAATCACAGGGAAATTATTTGCAAATACCTGTCTTGTGCTAGAGCTGAAGGACCCCATTTCATTTGCACCAGGAACAGATAGCAGTGGGGTTGGCCCAGTGTCATATGACACTCACACTTAAGCAGAACAAAAAAGTACACATCAAACCTGGAAAAGTGAAAGATATTGCTAAACAAGGTTATATGCCTATCTCCTGTTGCAAGAGTTTTTAGCTCTGTTAAGGAAATATTTCAAGCCTGAGACACATTCTTATGCAATTATGCAAGAGTCTGCAGGCTGCCCATGAATGCCTTTCCCATCATGAATATACACTACTAAAAACCACTCAATTGCACAATATAAATGGTTAGATTTTATGGCAGGTAAATTATGTCTTACTAAATCTGGTATTAAAAATAATAAAAATGTTTGTGGCCAAATAAAGGAAGTAAGACATAGCATCATTCCCTGTCCTCAAAGACACTGGAATCCAATATGGATTATGTAGGCCAGTAAACAGTTATATGTTTCTTGTTCTGAAACTATTATGTGCAATTGTTAGGGGATCATAATATCACATGCAAATATTTTGTAGAAAAATATGAAAACAATGTTGGTGACACATTTAATTGTTAATAGCTTAATTTATTAGAGTATACTAACAGAAAAACATCCCAATAAATACACAGTCAAATAAATTAATATGTGGTTTTAGGTGCTTTCCTGTCACCATATCCTCAAATAGAGTATTGTGGGTCCGTTTTAATTTATAATATATCTCCTTATCTTAAAGATTTTCTTTGACTCCCCAGTAAATTTTTCACCTAGTGCTTTTATCCAATATACATTCATACTAGTTTCTAAGATTATGGAGAGCATTTGTTCACCACCCCTCACAAAGAACTTTTCATATATGAAGAAAAGATAATATAGTCTACCTTAAGCTTCTATTTTTATATAGAGAATAGACTTCCCCTCTTGCTTAGATTAAACTTGAAGAAATGAAGAAGAAAAAATTTAAAGATTAAAGATTTTAGATCTTATGTTTTTTTAAAAAAAACCTTTAAGGAGAGCTAAATCCAAGGTCAATCTGTCAAAATATTTTACATTTATTAAAGCAAAATAGCCTAAGGTATATTATTGTTATTTTAATTATTATTAATGCTTGCAAAAGCTAAGCACTTTGCTAAATACTTTGGTTGGATTATGTCATTAAATCAGGTAAGTACTACCAATATTATTGTTCCCACTTTAAGTTGAGGAAAACAAGATTAAGAGACATCTAATAATCTATCCAAAGTTATAGGCAGGATTCAGATATAAGTGAGTCAGGACCCTAGGCTTTCATTCATTGCCTATTCCAATTTTTACTAAATCATATATACTATATTAAATCTTATTTTACTATACTATTCAAAAAAGACCAAAATAGTAAAAAACAATAGCTATAATAGGAGCTAATATTTATATTAAATCCACATAGTATTAAACACTATGCTAATAAGTTTATGGTACCATTTAATTGGATTGCATAAGGAGGATATCATATTTAATAGGACTTATATTAATATTAATGAGTATTATAAAATTAAATTATATCATTAATGATGGCATGATGATGGTGGTAACAAAGTTGAAGGAAAAGGATATGTAGATCATTATGGAAGGAGGGCTCTAGGCCTGATTTCAAAAGTTCAATTGTTAATTTAAGTGCTTAGCAGGAAGCTTACTGTCTATCAAATATGTTTTAATGGAAATACAACATAAGTTTTTTCCTTTGTTTGAAGAAAGAAAATGAAGGGCATCCTGCATAGTCTTTTTTAAAAAGTTTCTCCTTACCACTTTATATCTTGTAGCTATAAAGCCTTGTCTGAAGACCAAGCTTTATTCCAAGGAGGGATCAATTTCCATTTTTTCTAGGTTATCAAAGAGGTTTAAGAGTAGATTAAGACCTTACTCAAGTAGTTTAAAGGCACTTTCATTGTGGGCCTTATATTTTCCTGTTTCACCTTGTCATTACTCAAAGTAATAAGCAAATATTTGAGATCCATTTCAGACATCTTATTAGGATAAAATGAATAACTTTACTTAGGTCAATGATATTGGACTACTCTCAAATATTTTACAGTTGTTACAGTTTTGTTTGCTTATTCCTTTGTTTCTTTAAGTTCTACACCTATAATAAGAAAATTATCTGTGGTTTAATTCTGTGGTTAGTTCCATATTGCATATCATCTATTTACTATTTGTTTACAGTTCAATCATAAGCAAAGATAAGCCTTTCTATGCTTCATTTAATGTAACCTTAAGAATGATTTGATAAAATTTACAATATAATTTGACATACATCTGGTATAATTGCTCTTGAAAGCTTTGATTATATTTTGACCCACATTGGCAAGTAAATAAAGTAAATAGACTTGGTGTGTGAGGAGGGGTTATAAACTAATATTAGAATAAATACAGATTAATTGCCCCCAAATGATCAGTTTTAGAATCAGCAACACTTTGCTTGAGATATTATCTTTTTACTTGTAAATATTATTCAACTTCACAAGAAAAATATATAAAATTGGAGTGGCCATTACCCCCAATATTTTTTATATAGTCAGAACCAAGAAAGAGTGTCCAGTGGAAAGTGGGTATAATCCCAGGCCACCTAAAGAGTTTAAGCGTTTAAAATGCTGTAGTACATCAAGATGTCTCCATGAAAGCCATCTGTATTGGTTCAGTTGCTTCCTTTTAGAAGGAACAGCAGCTCTGCTCAAAATGGCTTAACCGAAGAAGTAAGTATTTAGCTTCCATTTTCTTACTTCAGGCATATAGGGATCTTGCTGTTCATACAATGTTAGTCCATAAACTGAATCTCATTGGTTCCAAATTACATGAGGGTTTCTCTCACCTATCTTTGATCCAATCAGTTTGGCTAAAAGAATTACATGCTCTGATTAGCCAGCTCTAGATCCGTGATCATCACTGGAACCAATGCTACACAGACTCCATGGACTAACAGTTAATGACATTTGGGTCCTCAAGAAAAACTGGATTCCTAAAGAGGAAGATGAATGAATGGCAGATAGACAAAATAGCAAGTGTCTACTAAGCTATCTGAAAAATAAAAGCACTAAACATTATACATGATTTTATGATTGGTAGAAAAAGTGAGACAAGACATGTTATTGCAAATCTGGCTACCATCATTTTAGTTAAAACTGTATTCAGGTAAGTGAACCTCTCTTAATCAACTTCTAAGATAATCTCGAACAGCAACATGGCTTGATTACTCTTCTTTCCTGTCATGTATCATATTGCACAACATTCTGTTCTTCATCAATTGATTATATTATTTTTTGGATCTTACTGTTGCAAAATAATTTTGTTAGATATTGTGTATTAAAATAACCTTGTCAATTTATTGCTTTTCTGTTAGTTTTGTTTTATTTCTTAATGGGAAGTAATATACTTTGGAAGCAGAAAAGGAACAAAACAGTTGTACTTAAACATGTGGTTTTAATACAGTGTTACCTAATTCTTCCATGTAGTCAATTATTTTGATTTCAAATGGAATATAATTTAAAAGATGCTTTCAGAAGCCTTATTAAAAGGAATTACTAAATAGCAGTGCAGACCTTGGTAACAGAGCATTAACAAAAGGAGACATAATTAAGCATAAAAAAAAAAGCTATTCATGAAGCTTTGTTCCACATCACACAACCTTACATGTTTACCTGTTCTGACACCATTTAACAGTTGAAAAATCACTTGCTAATTCCCTCTATTCAAAGTCTCATCAGGGCCCTGCTGGCTGAAACCCTATGCTAACATTCAGTGTGTAATCTCCTCTCAGCATATCATTTTCTTAATTTGTTCCATTTGCAAAGCAAATTGCAAACTGACCTTTTAAATGAATAACTACTCTAAAATGGCCTTAAATAATATAGCTGATGAATTACTTCCCTTTAATCCACATCTTTAGACTGATCATTTTTGTTCTGACATCTCCCAATGTTCCCTGTTACTGAAATATTCATGCTGTTCATCCAGTCTTCTCTGGATCTATATAAATTTACTTTATTCATATGGATAGCTGGAAGGTCAAAGATAATATTTACCTTTGTAAAAGGTGTTTATGGTGAAAACATCAAGTTAAATTTGCTCTATTTGTTTCCAACCTACCTTTCTGCCTTCCTGTCCTACCAGATGGTACCATGTGAATTATATTCAAATCATGCTTAATTTCTTGTCATTTTCCTGTTCACCATATTCTGAAGCATTCTGCACAGGCCAGCATTTCCTCAGATAAATGTTCCTTGAATTCTGGTGGAATCCCTTTTCTAAGGTTTATAGCTTTAGAAAATTGAGTAATCTTTACTCCTGAAGATATCAATATTTTTCATAAACTCGTATACCAGGCCATGCCAAGAGAGAGAATTATAGAGAGATAAAATAAAGAGACTTTGATCTTGAGAAGGTTTGGAATAAATATTTTGGATAGTGAAAAAGAAAGCTGGATAAAATCTCAGAAAATGTTTGATTGCCCAGGGCTAGTGATGGATAAGCTAAGTTAGAGACCATGAATTGTTGCTGTCACAAGTTCATAAGCTATTATGATTTCCTGGAGCAGTATTCAGCTGCAATATGATCTGAAAAATCAGCTGGAGAAATATATCTATTTTCAAATTGCAGATTATGAGAGAAAAATTGGAAGAGTCCCAGTGCATCTAAGTTCCAGTGTATGTCCATGAAGTAAGCTATTGAAATGGAGTCTTTGGTACAGCCTTGAGATTGAATAGGTCTTTAGAACTATGTTTTTGAACACGTTTCCCACATGAATGTTAGACTATTTTTCTGATGAGAGCAGGAATTGTCATAGAGAAGACTGTAAGTGGGGACTCACTTCCACCCCCAATACATGGGAAAAATAATAATCAGAAAATTAGACATAGCCATAAAGGATGTTTTGGAATTCACTAAAGCTATATTTCTTGCACCTGAATAAAGAAGTGTTCTTTAAATGAAGAAACAAAAATGGCGTTGATTTAATGCCAACAGTATCAGTAATTCTCCCCAGCCCTGTGATATATTAGAGTGGGAAACTGAGCCATTTCCACCCTAGAAGGTCACAGGGCTGATGGCACTCTGAGGGAGAACTGGGTCTTAGTGGAAGCAAAAGATAAAGGAAATAGTTAGATTCTTATGATATAGAAGAATTTTGGAGCACGGTGGTGGGGAAATATAATCAGAGGGAAGAAGTACTGGTAGTAAAATGATGCGAATGTATAGAAGGACAATTGAAAGTTTGCATTTTCACCATCTTGGAGGGAAGAGGTAGAAAATATAGATGGCCTGATAAAAATAATGATTTGTGCTCAGTTTCCAAGTACATGTTGCTAATAATTTTTTTTTCTTGTATCTCTGAAGTCATCTCTTCCAAAAAGTTAGTTGGGAAGATTGCTTAGATTCCAATATACCTGCTTTCTGTTGGAAAAAGTTAGTTGAAATTCTCAGGAGAACCCAGGCTTCAGAAGGTGGTAAAAGTAAAGATGGCTATACTGGATTGAGAGAAAAGTCCTTTGATCAGAATTTTCCAGGGGATTTCTATTCTCATACACTCACTTCCCAATGGAAATGCAGTATCTGTATGTGGCTATAAAGACCAAACATTCCAGGAAAAGCTATAGAGCCACTGGGGAATTTTCCCTCAGTTAGAATTGCTACCATATCACATGGAAGAGATTGGATGGTTAACCAGTGGTTCTACTGCCAAGAGAATCACAGTGGGTGGCATTTGACCCTTATAGGGTAGTTTATTTATTGCATTTTCTCACCATGCTCTACATACAACAGAATTTAATTTAATGAATTTGGAGAGCTAGTTTATAAAATGCTTCCTTGGATTGTTGAAGACTTTATTTACAGTGAAATTTTGCTTCAGAGTACTCCCTATATCATCTAGTCCACAAAATGGCAGGTCACAATAGGCCCATTGTATAATACTTAACAGTCTTATATTATTCTGGTTCTCTAACACAATGTTTTAATGAGATACTGTTTTGTTTTCTGTGTCTAGAATAGCAACTTCTTAATAATTCCAAAAATACTATTTATATTTTATATTTACAGCTATTATATTCTTGAATTTAAGTCTTGTGATAAAGTGCAGTATTCCTCAAGCTTCAAACACTAGTTTTAAAGTTGGAGTTTTCCAAATTGTAGCTGTTAGACATCATTCAAGTCACAATTAATCTGAGTTTCAGTTCAATATTAAAAGGAGGTAACAATAACCGGTATACTCTCTTCACATAACCTTGTAACAATCACAATATATGATGTATTTGAAAAATAACTATGTAAGACATGAAGAGACTTTGCTCAGTCTCCAGTCTATGTTGAATGTTAGTAACTGAGCAGCCTGCACTCAGAGCACAAGAATCGTGGCTATAAATTTTGCTTGGACCCAGCCAGTTCTGAAATTTTTCCTTAAGAATACTCAGTAATTTACTTTTTATTTTATTTTCCATCATTTCATGAGGACAATATAAGTTATTAGTTGAAAAGAATATAACTACTACTAGGAATTAATTATATACAGAATACTAAATATTTAATTTAAGTATAAATATCTTCATAGAAGTAGGCAAGATGGCAGACTAGATGTGGCCCTCACATGCTGCTCTCAAGGAGAGGGTTGAAAGTTGCAGGCAAATGCCTGCCTATGGATGTGCCTTCTTGGAGACAGCATTGGGAATCATCGGAGAAGCAATGGAGGACATTCAGAGTGAAGAAGAAGGTGACAAAGTGATTCATTCAACAAGATCGGAAGGTACCTGGAGGAGGCATCCTCATGTGGGGAACAACAGGAGGCCTGGGGTTATACACTTCCCCCAACAGACACTGTGGCCCAAATTGTTAGGGGGCCCTGCCACCACCACAGACCTCTGGACTGATCAAGGAGCTGCTCCCAGTCTATGCAGCAACATTGCACTGGAGAGCTAGCACAGCAGGGACCCGGTAGCTTTCATTCTTGGGTCTCTGCAACTGACAGCATCCTGAGCTCTCAGGTCAAGAGTGACTGGTCTATACAGACTTGGCTTTTCTACAGATGCCTCCACATTGCCCCGGCTAGAGAGGCAGCAGGGAAAGCAGACTTTCTTGCACACCTCATAACTGGATGTCAAGCATCCCTCTCTCCCACAGTGGATTTAAGTAGAATGGGTACCACAGATGCCATCTAAGAAGCCTGCAGTGACTATCTATAGGACCTGAGCAAGGGGAGAGAACTGACCACCTGGTAGCCTAGCCCCATGGCCATGCACATGACCCCCATGCTGCTACCCAGCCCTGTGGCTCTGTTCACGTGGTGCCTGCACTGTAATCTGATCCCACAGACCCACCCATGTCACTCCAACACTGCCTCTAGGCCCTGTGGCCCCACCTATATGGCTCCCACACTGCTATTTGGCCCTGTGGCCCCAGCTTCGAGGCTCCCACGCTCTTGCCAAGTCCTGTGGCTCCACACACAAGGCTCCTGCCTTGCTGCCCAGACCCATGGATTTGCCCCTGAGGTTCCCATGCTGCCATCAGAGAAAGCAGCCCCACCCATGTGTCCCACACTGCCTCTAGTTCCCATGACCTCACCCACCTGGCTCCTGCCCTGATGCCTAGCCCAGTGGCCCTAGTTCTGAGGCTCCCATGCTGTCAATCAGACCCAAGGCCCTGTCCCTGCAGCTCCTAACCACCACCTGGTGGGAACTATGCCTGTGGACCAAGGCTCCACCAGAGATCTACTGGACTTGAGCCACTGTCATACCTGGACCTGGTTAGAGCAAACACCTGAAACCCTGACAACACAATTACTGCTTAAATAGCCTCACCAAGCTGCCACTGTCACTGCCATGGGGAGACCTGGTCAGAGGAATTGCCCACAATGCAAGCTGCCATGGAGAAGGCTTTGCCCAGACACCCACCCAAGCTTCCAGCCATGGCCTGAGGAACAACCCAAAACTCAACATTAAGATCATCCAGCACTGGTTCAGACTCTGACAATCACAGGGAAACAGGTCAACACAGAACAGCCCCATTACAGGCTCTCAGTGCATTTGCTTCTCTCCTGCCAGGTCAATTTTCTGGAGTAGGTGACAAAATCACCATCAAGTCACCTCTCCTTCTTCTAAGTAGGAGAGTTCCCAGCAAATGAAAATAAGTGCACCACAAACCTATCAGCCCTGAGCTAAGAGAAAAAAATTCAGATGAGAATAAACCGGCAAAAGAACTCTGGGAACATGAAAAAACGAGCTCATTCAATACCTCCAATGGACAGCCAAACCAACCAATTTCCTTTCCAACCAAAAGGAAATTATTGAAATGTCAGAAATGGAATTTGGAATAAGATGGCAAACAAGATGAATGGGCCTGAAGAGAAGGTTGAAAACAAAAACAAAGAAGCCAAAAAAATATTTCAAGACTTCAACAACAGCAATAACAAAAAAAAAAAAAGGAAAAGTCTATAAATACCAAGACAACATAAGAAATGATATAACTGAACTTAACAAAATGAAGGAGTCATTTAGAGAATTTCAAAATGAAGCAGAAAGTTTCAACAATAGGCTAGAAGAAACAACAACAAGCAGAAGAAAGAATCTCAGAGATTGAAGACATGGCTCTTGAACTAACCCAGTCATTCAAAGATGCAGAAAAAAGAATGAAGAATAGTGAACAATCACTTAGAAAAGTGTGGTACTATGTGAAGTGAATCAATATAAAAATTATAGGTATCCCTGAAGGAGAGGAAGATAAAACAAAAAGCATGGAAACCTATTTCAGGGAATTACTAAAGAAAACTTCCATGGTATTTCTAGAGATTCAGATATCCAGATACAAGATGGTCATCAAATACCAGGAATATTCATAGCAAATAGGACATTTCCAAGACACATAGTCATTATTTTGGCCAAAGTCAAAATAAAGGAGAAAATTCTACAAGCTACAGGATGAAAGTAATTACTAACCTAATAAAGCAACCTAAGAAAGCAAAGCAAAATCCATCAGGCTAACAGCAAGCTTCTCAGCAGAGTCCTTGTAAGCCAAAAAGGATTAGGGCCCCTTTTTAGTTTTCCTAAACAGAACATCTGCCAGTAAAGAATTTTGCATCCTGTCAGATTAAGTTGGATAAATGATGGAGAAATAAAGACTTTTGCAGACAAGCAAACACTAAGGGAATTTGTCACTACTAGACCTGTAAGTACTCAGAACTCCATTATACATGCAACAAGACAATAGATACCTCCAGTGTAAAAACACCTGTAAGTTAAAGCTCACAGCTGTTATAAAACAACAGCACAACATGGAAAACAAAACATGGTATCATTCAACATCATGAACAGAGCAGAATCCCACATATCACTGAATGTGAATGGTCTTAATGCTCCATTTAAAAGATTGGCTGAATGTATAAAATGTATAAAAATGTATAAAATGTATAAAAAAAAAACCACACCCCAAATATAAGCTGTCTCCAAAAAACACACCTAACAAGGACTCACACAGACTCAAGGTAAAGGGATGGAAACCAAAAGCAAGCAAGTGTAGCCATTCTCACATCAAAGAAAATAGACTTTAAATCAACAATGATAAAAAAAAAATGATAAAGATGCTCATTCTATAATGATAAAGGGAGAAATTAGGCAAGAAGACATAATAATCCTAAGTATATATGCACCTAACACAGGAGCTCCCAGATTCATAAAGCAAATTCTAGTAGATCTAAGCAATAAAATAAACAGTAGCATATTAACTACCAGGTACTTCAACATCCCAATGGCAGAGCTGGACTGATCACCGAAGCAGAAAATCAATAAGGAAACACTGGATTTGAATGGAAATCTATAACAAATGGACCTAACAGATATTTATAAAACATTCTATCCAAAATTACTGAACATATATTCTTCTCCTCAGCACAGGGGACATTTTCCAAGACTGACCATATCTTAGAACACCAAACAAGTCTCAGCAAATTCAAAAAAGTCAAAATCATATCATGTATCTTCTCAGACACAGTGGAATAAAACTAGAAATCAATTCCAAGGAAACACTTAAATCTACACAAAGTCATGGAAATTTAAAAACCTGCTACTAAGTGATCCTTGAGTCAATTATAAAATTAAGACGGAAAGCAAAAAATTTCTTGAACTGATTGACCAGAGGGCACAGGCTTCCAAATCTATGGGATACAGGCAAAACAGTCCTATGGGGAAAGTTCATAGCCCTAAATGCCTACATTAAAAGGTACAAAGATCATAAATTAACAATCTAATGTCACATCTCAAGAACCTTGACAAAGAAGAACAAACCAAACCCAAAGCTGGCAGAAGAAAAGAAATAACAAACTCAGAGCTGAACTGAATGAAATGAAACCAAATTAAACGGACACTACAAAACACTAATGAAAGAAATCATAGATGACACAAAAAAATGGAGAAACATCCCATGCATTGGTATCCTCAATATTGTTAAAATGTCCATACTGCCCAAAGTAGCTTACAGTCTCAACACAATTCCCTTCAAAATATTAACATCATATTTCACAAATGTAGAAAAAATAATTATATGCTTCATTTGGAACCAAAAAAAGCAGAAAATACCCAAAGAAATCTTAAGCAAAAAGAACCAATCTGGAACCATTATATTACCTAACTTCAAATTATATTAATATTATTAGGCTATAGTAACCACACAGCATGGTGCGTTTATAAAATTAGAGACATAGACCAATGGAACAGAATAGGGAACACAGAAATAAGACCATCTACCTACAACTACAATAACTGTTTATCAACACAGCAGACGAGAACATACACTGGAGAAAGGGAGCCCTATTCAATAAATGGTGCTGAAAAAACTGGATAGCAACATGCAGAAGAATCTAATAGAGCCCCTATATCTTTCTATATACAAAAGTTAATTCAAGATGGATAAAAGACATAAATGTAAGGCATTAAACCAAAATTGTATAAGAAAATGTAAGAAAAATTCCTCTAGATATCCACCTAAGCCAAGAATTTATGACTAAAACATCAAAGGCAATTATAACAACGACAAAAATAAATTAATGGAATTTGATTAAATTAAAAGCTTCTGAACACCAAAGGAAATAATCAACAGAACAAATAGACAACCTACAGAATGGGAGAAAATATTCACAATCTATAAATCTGATAAAGGGCTAATATCCAGAATCTACAAAGAACTCAAACAAATCAGCAAGAAAAAGAAAACAACCCCATTAAAAAGCTGTCAAAAGACATGGACAGAATTTTTTCCAAAGAAGATAGACAAATGGCCAACAAACATGAAAAAATGTTCAACATCACTAATCATCAGGGAATGCAAATTAAAATGACAATGAAATAAGATACCACCTTACCCCTGTCAGAATGGCTATTATTAAAAAGTCCAAAAACAATAGATACTGGCTTGGATGTACAGAGATAGGAACACTTATACACTGTTGGTGGGATTGCAATTTCATATAACCTCTATGGAAAACATTATGAAGATTCCTCAAAGAAATAAATGTAGACTAACCATTTGATCCAGCAATCTCACTATTGGCTATCTAAGCAAAGGAGAAGTCATTTTATCAATAAGACACTTGCACTCAAATGTTTATTGCAGCAGAATTCACAATTGCAAAGATGTGGAGTAAACCTAAGTTCCCATCAATTCATGAGTGGATAAAGAAAATCTCTCTCTCTCTCTCTCTCTCTCTCTCTCTCTCTCTCCCTCTCCCTCTCTCTCTCTCTCTCTCTCTCACACACACACACACACA
>CAUYPO010140846.1:0-16634 GCA_963574435.1 Cheirogaleus major | reverse complement strand
CTCTTGTGTGATGAGGATTGCTTTAAAGCACTGAAAGCTTGTTTTACTTTACAGGCAGCTTTACTTGTAATGTAAATCAGAATAGGTAGCATATACATATATGTTTTCATTACGTTATTTTTAAATGTTCACAATTTTATTTTGATAAATGAAAAATGAGAAAAGTCATATCAAGGCTGTCGGCTAAAGTCGCTGTGCGCGTTCATCTGTGGCTGTCGACTACAGTCGACGCTGGGCTGTGCGCGTTCATCTGTGGCTATGGATTATAGTCGACACTGGTACTGAAGTGGTTAAAGAGAAGATTAGATTAGAGGCAAAAGAAGGATTTCTGTGACTTGGGGCAGGCCATGGAGGTAGTGCAAAGAGTCAGCTTTGGAGAGCAGCTTAGGATACCCTGTAAGAAGGTTTGGAGAAGGACTGGGTTTCTCATCAAGTACTATTCCCAATTTTGTAATTCTAGATTTGTGTCGTATCAGTGGCAATGTTTCCACGTAAAGACAGTTTAAAGATAGAAGAGCTGTTTCTTCAAGTACAAAAGAAGAATAAATGGAACTATTTGAAAAGATAGAAGAATTAAATTGCATTTTTAAATTAAAAACTCTCCATTATCAGAAATGGTTGGGATAGAAGAGTTTGACTAGTTTATACCATACATTTCCTACACAAGTTATTAAGGTTTAAAAACTGGCAATACCATGTAATATACTAAGTGCCAATGATACTATGAGTAATTCCTTCTGTGACGATCCGGAGCACCCTTTCAGGATTTTCCCATGCATGGGAGTCTCCACGTCAGGTCTCACTGCATGGTGGTGTGAGACAGCAGGTGGAGGAAATAGACATGGATGAGTACTGACCACAGGACGGTTGCTTGAAGGTTGCTTTTTGGAATCAATTCTTTCGCCTTGAAGATGTCCTCAGACAGGGCAGAAGGAATGGGGGCAAACCTGACTTCTTGCGTAGGAATTATTTCCCAGGCTGCTTCTAGTCATTTCTGGGAAAGGAACAGTTTTCCACCTGTCGGTGTCAGGGGCTGGTAGACGGGGGAGGAGGGTGGGCACTTTGAGACGCAGGAGCAACAGGGAACGGGCGCCCAGGAAGCACAGTCGGGGTCTGCACCTGGCGTTCCCTGGCAGGAATCGCAGAGGCTGGAGCAAGCCCAGCGCAGGTGACGTCGCACATGGGGTACATACATACTGCGTGTCAGAGTGACACAAAGCGTCAGCCACAGACGAGTTTGAAGGAGGAGGGTCGAGAGCAACACCAGGCTCGACTGGCAAAGTCCAGGAACTTACCAAGAACTTACAGCTCTGGGTATAGACGACTTTGTCAATATATGATATTAGCTTGTTTGCTTGTCCTTCCCCTTCCTCCTAAAGATAAACTGGTGGCGCGGGAGATGAAGGGGAGACAGAAATCTGGTTGAGCAGGTTTGTCAGCTGGATACACATTAATTAATGGCTGGCGATAAATGGATGTTATTTAAGAACGTGTGGCTAATACAGAACTGTCATTCTGCTGCAGTAGTCCATGAAATGACTGCTGTGCCCAGAATGACTCCCGCGGAGTTGCTTGACAGGCGCTACACGTCAAAAAGAATACATGCCTGACTTCACACCTTTAGATATGAAAAAAGAAAAATGCTGATGCCTCTTACCAGGCCCTGCATGACCAGTGGTGACTTGTCACCTCTCCCCTCCCACTTCTATACTGTGCTCAACTCACCTGGCTTGCGGCTCCAGCCCCATCTCCAGGGGCCACCACCACTCTCTAGGGTGGCTTTTCGAGGAGCTTCCCCATCCTTGTTGGTGTCCCTTAGCCCTGTTTGTAAACAGTCTTTCATGCAGTGTCTTCAACCATCCCCTTTTTGGGGTTCTCCTTGTTCCTGCAAGAACACTCGACGTGTATAGGTTTGTGACGTTGGGCAAGTTATTCTTTCTTTCAGTTCTATCAGGTGGGAGAATCTGTAGAGTGGTAGCTTGAACCACATCAGAATGACAGTATTTGACCAACTTTCACTTACAAAATGGCAATTTCATGTGCTGTGAGAACTAATTAAATGTAAAGCTATTTGAATAGTGCTCACACATTGCAAGCTACTACTTATTTCCAGTCATGACCCTGTAAGTTATGTCTCTGCCCAAAGACAGCAAATGTGTGGCCTGTGCTGCCTTCTCCTCCCATTGCTAAGTGGACACTATTCATTTGTCACAGGGCTCTTTCGCACAGATCCCAGAGGCCAGTTCAAACCCTTTGACGGTTAGAGGCACCCCAACCCCATGACCCTGCTCTGCTGGACTCACCCCGCAAGGGATTTCCACACCCACTGCCCAGCTGGTCTGTCAAAGGGGCTCCCCTTCCCTGTGGCAGAGCGGTGCCCTTGGCATTTTTGAAATGTTGTACATGGCGGTAAGATCTCGCGACCCGTTAATACTTGGTTGCACTGTAGTTAGTTACCTTTGGGTTAGGTGGGGTTTTGTGGGCTTCCCTAGTGGCTCAAGAACCTTCGTGTGATTTTGTGTTTTGGAACATATGTTGTGGATTTTAAACTTTCTGCAAATCAATGTAACCTGGGAGATTTTCGATGGATAAATACACTCTAAACACATTCAAACATGCGTGCGCGTGCATGTGCCTGTTTGCACTCCAGCTATCCTCGTTCTAATGGTAGAAGTCTTTGCAGCTCAGCTGTTCCAACTCTGCACTGACTATGTAAGCTGTCACTTCTAAATAGCATCAAAACTTCTCAGAGGTCATTTGTTACTGTCAGGACTCACTCATAAATCTTCTCGCTTCCCTGCCCTTCAAGACTAGGTCTCAGCAAGGTGCTAGGTCCCAGCACATTTGAATTAAATCTAGGACATGTTTATGAGAATTAACTATTAGAGAATTGAAGCATACCTATAACTTCAAAAAATTAAGACAAGATAATAAAGGAAAAACATTCCTCCCCCTTCTGAAATAATATGCTGAAGTACAAAGGACATCTTGCCTTATTTTTAAAAGTGGAATGGTACTAATGTGGCCCACCTTTCCCTGCTTTTGTTAGGTCAGCTGACAGTTTCCAGCCATGCACACTATGCAGGCTTTTGTTTGTACTCTGTAAACATCTTTTAGACATTCCACTATTGTGGTAGAATGAATGGCTTCCCTATCACATCAGCAAATATGTTAGAAATTAACACATAATGAGAGAATTTGAATTTATACAGCAAATTGAAGTGGAAACACTCTTTCTGCACTATTGCAAAGGGTTATTAATCCATACCATTCCATCTAGGGTTAGGTGAGAGAAGCAGGGTAACAGCAACTATGATTCAGGTTGAAGGACAGAATTATATGGCTGGTTCTAGAACTGAAGTAGGGACTCGTAAATCAACCCTCTCAATTAGCTTTGGGGTTTAGGATTTTTTGTGTGTGTGTCTATTAAAATTAATTTAGTTGCCGCCATCAGCATCTTCATTTTGCATATACAGTTAATTGTATGTTTATAATTTTGATTCCTTTTTACACAAAGTTTTGTGCATTTCCAAACTATATGCTGTATGCAAACTTAGCATACTATATATCTTAATAATATACGTAATTTTGCATGTGTGGGGTAATCCAACTAGTGGTGAAATTTCTTTTCCTAGCTCAAAGAAGAGAAGATTCTAGTCCTAGGTTTTAGAGCCTCTTCTGGCTCCTTCCCCATCTCACCCTGGGTTAGCCCACGCAGATATCACAGGCATCCTAAATTTAAATGCTGCCAGCTTTGTATAACGTTTCACTTTCCAGTGTATTTGCAGTAATGTTGTGAGACATTGCTATGCGCTGGAGATCATTTTGCTCTGCTTTCAACAGTTTTGTCAGGAGGGTAGAATTTATTTTGGGGGTGTGTTACCTAGTTTATTTCAGAGGAGCTGTCCTTGAGTACTGAGGAACCGAGCAATACAAGGCATTTGGGACCAAAAGGATACTGAGTCAGCTGCCCTCTTAAGAGCAAGTGTGCTATCTAACTTCCAGCCCAAGTCTGGCCTGCTGTGAAGCTCAGAATTCCAGAATGTCCTCCCCCTCCCCCCAGCCTGATGACTTTAAGGTGAGGCTTTTTATTAGCCTCAGATAACTGCAGACCACTGCTCCAGATGTGTGGCTCAACTCTGATGATACCTTGAAGAGCACAAACAGAAAGAAACTATTCATCAGTGGATCTCAAGATGCTAATCACCAGCGGTTGACTTCAGACCCTGGGCTACTTCAGTCTTTTGGCCCGAGACCTAGGACTAGGAGAAAAGCCACCCCAGCTGCCCAGTACCAGGAAAGCCTCAAATACATCTTTGTCTTGGCCAGTCTCCAGCACCACCATGAGCAAGAGCAAGACACCGTCTCTACAAAAAATAGAAAAATTAACTGGATGTGGTGGCGCGTGCCTGTAGTCCCAGCTACTTGGGAGGCTGAGGCCGAAGGATCACTTGAGTCCAGGAGTTTGAGGCTGCAGTGAGCTATGATGATGCAGGTGCACTCTACCCTGGGCGATAGAGCAAGACCTTGTCATAAGTAAATAAATAAATAAAATACCTGGGTTTTTTTATGGTTGAAATGGTTCCACATTATTCCTGAACAGGAAGTTTTAATGATCATTTCTTCAAATTCTGAGTCTCCACTGATAAGAAACTTTTTCTTTAAACAACTAACTAATAAAAAATTAAAAAGCATTGATTTTGCAAATCATTGAAAATTTATAAGGCAGCTAATATATTTAAATATTCCAATAACTCCCATATTGACAAATAAATTTTTTTAAATTCTTGAGTTAACGTTAACTGATTTTTAAATGCAATTGAACTTATACCAATCATTTCAAAATTATGTATTTATCTGTACAAAAATGTTATTGATCTTTTATTATTTGTCAAGTTCTACGCTAGGTACTAGTGATTCAGCCATGAACAACAGTGGCCATAATGAAAAAGACCTGCCTCCATGGAGCTTGGCTGGGGAAACAAACAAACAATAAATAAAATGTTTAGTAATTAATATACTAAACATTTAGTATAGTAAATATTGTATTAAATAAGTGACATGGAGAAAAACAAAGTACAAATGGGAGGTACTGAGCAATGGCAGTGCTGGCCAGTTTTGAATCGTGTGGTGAGGGAAGACCTTATCAAGGTGATATTTGAACAGAGACCTGAAAAAGATGAGGGAGTGAGCTGAGTGGACACGCGGGAGAAGGGTGTCCCCTGCATCAGCATGAAGCCTATGCAAAGCCCAAGACAGGAGCATGTCCGGCTTATTGAAGTAGCATCATGGTGGCCATTGTTCATGGAGCAGGATAGCCATGGTGGGCAATAATCTGATCCGAGATCAGAGAAATAACAGAGGTTAGATGATGCAGAACTTCATAGGCCATTGTGAGGACTTTCTAAATGAGGTGGGAAGCCAATGGCAGAGTTGATAGCACAGTTGTGAAAAACTACTATGTGTTTATGTTTTAAAGGATGGCTTTCTCTGCTGTGTTGAGAATAGACTACACAGGGGCAAGTGCTGCAGTGAAGAAAGCAATTATGAGGCCCCTGCAATAATCTAGGCCAGAGACGGTAGAGTAAGAGACTCAGTGATCCACAACACACCTACTTTTGGCCCATTTGGAGCACACAGGTGCCTTGGTGCACCAGTTGGGGAGTTCTGCTCTGCAGGGGGCAGAGACTGTGCCAAAGGTAGGTACGCAGGGACCTATGAGTATTTCAGTTCCAGATTTTAATTTCAGTTCCAGGGATCCTGAAGCAAAGTCCCCAAGTTCCATCAAAATCAGAATTCTTGAGCCCAATATTGTTGAAATTTGGTGATTTCTTGTGACACAGCCTTAGATGGGTCTGTTCATTCTCAAGTACACGTGACAACATTGGGCTCTGACATAGACACAGCTGTGTCCTTATCCCTGCAAAGCAAGGACTTGGCAGTTCTGCCTGCATTTGCACTCATTCCACCTGGGGAAAGTTAATCCTGGGTCCTCCTCTCTGTGATCCTCCAGGAAGGCCAGAGCCTAAGATAAATTGAGTATGATGCAGATGTGAGTTCAGTATGTGACTGGGTCAGGGAGAGGTTGAGACACCAGGAGTCCCTTGTCACCCTCCAAAGCCTCATTGCCGCAGCCCTGGCCAAGGTCCATCTCTAGCTTGATCCCCATCCCGCCTGACCCACTGCCCATGACCCCCTATCCACATAAGGTTTGGACCTGGCCCAACCTTTGCCAACATTTTATCTATAGTAGATAATCTGTTGTTCTCTACATGCTCGTTGCCATGTCACACCCTGTCGCCTTGTGCATACCACCTGGACCCTTTGTGCCATTTTCTTCAACAGATTGACTTTCCCTCATTCCTCAAGGCTCAGCCCAGGCATCATGGCAGAGTGACCATAGCTAACCACCCCAGGCAACGTGCTCCTTTGCATCCCACTACTGTTAGACATGCAACATTATATCAAAAGTATTGATGTGTCTTTCTTTCCTACAAGACTCAGAGTTCTTTGTGGTCAGAGATGTTATCTTGCCTACTTCTAAATTCCTAAGTCCTACCACGCTTAGCTCAACAAATATTTGCAGAACTCAGGCTCCCCTACTCTGTAAAGCTTATTCAACAACTTCAAATAGACTGAATTGATTTCCTCCTTGTCTGAATTCTGAACCAAATGACTTAGAATGTTAAGTCTTCTCTAATTATTTAATACTCCTATGTGTTTTTCATCTGCTGCTCCATTAGACCTAAGTTTCATTCACATTGGGACCATGTCATGTAATTCAATATATAATATATTAAATATATCCAGCATAGCAATGAGCAATACTATACATGCAAAATACTTGTACAACATTTCATTAACTCTTAGTTTTTACTCTATTAAATGTGGAAAATTGACTAGCTTATCTGCTTCAGGGAGTGAATATGAACACTATTTAGTAAATATTTAAGATTACATTTGAATTCTTTGGATGAAATGTGATTAAAAATACCAAATTTCATTGTGACCTTAGTTCCATACATATTTATGTTCTTTCCAGTGATAAAAAGAAATCTACAAAGAAAACATAGAGTAAATCCCAAAGGAAGTGAGATCAGTTTGTTTGGTCATGCTTTTCTAAAGGCTATGTATCTTTGAAGCTTCAATACTTGAATTATTATAAAAGCCAATATTCAGATATTTATATATTCCATGTTAATATCATTCTATCAGCTTTTATATAAATATAATTTGATGGATATTACTCTTTCTAAAAGTTAACAAAGATAATAATATATGGAAACATATAATGCAATTAACATTATCCATATCTTATTTTTTGTTTTGCTTGTTTGGGCACAAAGTAACTCAAAGGAGAAATAGATGAAATTTTTCAAGCATTCTTGTCTAACAATATTTGGAAATTTACTATATACATTGTCTTAGTCCATTCAACCTGCTATAATGAAATGCTATAGTGGTTTATAAGTAACAAAAATTTATTTCTCACAGTTTTGGAGGCAGGGAAGTCCAAGATCAAGGCACCAGGAGATTCCTGTTCCATAGACAGCCATCTTTTTTCTGTAACTTCACATGGTGGAATAAATGAAGGAGCTCTGTGGGCCTCTTTTAATAAGGACACTTATCACCTCCCAAAGGTCCCACTTCCTAATACCATCATCTTGGAAGTTGGATTTCAACATATATTCAGCCCATAGCATACAGCTAAGGATAGCATGGGAGAAATGCTTAAAATATGACGTGGTACATTTTATTGTTATAGAATATTGTTACTTTTAAAAAATATGACCTAAATATCACAAAACCTTTTCTAACCTGGAGATAACAGCAAACGCTCAGCAGCCTGCGGAGTTTGCAACACAGCTCATTTAGGTAGCTATTTTTAGATGATTTTATTATGTCTGACTTTATATTTAACAAGTGTCCTGTCAAATCATGGTACATGTTTCATTTCACGTACTTACAAAGTGACAGAAACTTAAAAATTTTTTAAATAAGAAGTAGTAGTATAGAATAGTTTATGTAACAAGAAAACTTACCCTGGAAACACGTTTATAGTGGCTAAACAGCAATTAGTATATGTACTCATATAATTCTAGTATATTTTTGTAAAGCTGTTCAAATGACTATGCTTTTTAAACAAGATGTTCTTATGTTTTATTCATACTTCTGAATAATATATCATGTTAGCACATACTACGTGTCATTCTGACAGTTTATTTTTGATCATTTTAATGAGCTATTTTGAATAACCATTTCTTTAAATGTACTCTCAAGTTATTCCCCAAATTCAGTTCTGAATTATTATTTAGACTCTCTGAAAATTTTTTTCATGTCTTGGAATGATTTAAGGCCTGAAGAGTGAATATATGGAATTCTGTAATTCTATATGTTGTACTAGATCTCAGTCATGTCTATTCCTGTTGAATTGGCTATTGGAGCTGTCCATGGTGTTCTGTTATAGTTTGGAATATTTCCTAAGCAAGCAGTTCTGAAACACTTTGGTTTTAGGACCTCTTCATATTCTTAAAATAACCGAGGACCCAAAAAGAGGTGTTTTGTGTCAGTTGTATTTACCAATATTTATGTTATTGGAAATTAAAATGGAGAAATGTTACAAATTCATTAAAATAATAAATCCATTGTATATTAACATAAATAACATTTTTGTCAAAATTGTTTTATTTTTCAAAAGAAAAAAGGTTTCATGGGAAGAGCAGCATTGATTTCATATTTTGAAAATTTATTTAGTGTCTGGCTTAATAGAAAAATAGCTGAGGCTGGGCTCAGTGGCTCATACCTGTAATCCCAGCACTTTGGGAGGCCATAGCAAGAGGATCACTTGAGGCCAAGAGTTTGAGACTAGCCTTAGCAACATAGCGAGACCCCATCTCAACAAAAAATACAAAAATTAGCCAGGCGTGGTAGCACCGCATGCCAGTAGTCTCAGCAACTCAGGAGGCTGAGGCAGGAGAATCGCTTGAGCCCAGAAGTTTGAGGTTGCAGTGAACTATGATGATACCAATGCATTCTAGTCCAGGCAACAGAGTGAGACCCTTCAAAGAAATAAAGAGAGAAAGGAAAGAAGAAAGGAAGGAAGGAAGGAAGGAAGGAAGGAAGGAAGGAAGGAAGGAAGGAAGGAGAAAAGTAGCTGAAATTTCATATCTGCTTTTAATTAAGTCTGTTGCAATATGTTATTTTGGTCAAAGTATATGAAGAAAATCAAGTCTCATGCAGATATATAGTTGAAAAGGGGAGGAGTATTTTAATAGCCTCATCACAAAATTGGGTGTTCTTTGATACTATACCAAAACTCCACAAGTGATATATGTGGACTCTGAAACCATATCAACAAAATTCTTATACTTTGTTACATTATAATACATTGGTATATCTTGCAGTTCTGATTTTGTAACATTATGCACTGGTCATTTGGTTTATTGGGTTATGCAGATCTTTTAGGCATTGGCACAGTTCATTATTCAGCACACAAAAAGATCGCATTCATTGGTATAATACTAATATCACCATAGCTTAAAATCTTTACAAGTTAGAAAGTTGAAAAGTGGCAAAGACAGTTTTCTAATCTTTTTAATTATCACACGAAAGCTTGAATTTTTGTCTTTGGCAAGAATAATTTCAGTTGAAGTATTTTTTCTTGAGATAGCAAGTTTTTTCATTTATTTCTGAGAAAATGTCTGCCAAATACTCACGTCTGGATAACTATGGTTAGTCTCTCAGTCAATCACATTCATAAAATAAACCAGTTAATTCAGCTTATAAGTCAAATGGCCACACATGTGCTTTTCTTATGTAGCAGAAGTACTTCAAATTTCACCATCAGAATATTTAAAAAGACATTTCAGGGATTGAGATTGAATAAAATTAATAATTTTTACTGCATCATTAAGGGCATTCCTAGTGAAACTGGCATCTTTTTTACTGTAAGTGCATTGCATCGAAGAATAAAATGACTACCAGAACAGTGTGTCTTACTACCTCAATTTGTTCTAAAGAGCCAGCAGTTACACCATTATTGCTTTTGCACTGACAATGCAATTGTCAATCCAGTGAAAAGAATAAAGAATATCTCAATATTACTAGGAAAATAGTTGTATTTGGAAGTTCTTGGGGCCTCCTGGAGTCTGTGGACCACACTTGGAGAATGAGCGTCTTAACCAATTACAGAATCACAGGGCACCGGGTGTGTGAGGGAGCCCCACATAGAATCACAGCATTGGAGGAGGGATTGAGAGATCGTCAGTAAAATTTTACACTCTATTGCCCCACATGTTCAAACAATACAATATTCTCCATACTACAAAAATATAAAACAGCTTCCATTTCATAATACCATAGCTGGAGTATTTGCAATTCCCTATTTTTCACTCAGAATGCATCCTACCCTATAGATAAGATGAAATTTCTCATCCATAAATTTCAGTCCATCTCCTTCTGTTCTGTGTTTAGTAGACATGGAGGTTAGTAAGTCCACTTACTCTGTGTAAGGTTCCTATTTGTAAGAGCGTGTTATTTAATCACAGCAGGATCCTTGCAGCTTTGCTTTTATAACTATTTTACCCCTTCTTTGACCCTTTCTTATGCATATCTGTTCTTTTCTACTCTATCCCTTTTTCAGTAACTTTGCTAACCTGAAATGTATCATACGCCTTTCTCCAGCCCATGCCTATGTTCTCCACCTTGTGAATGTCTACCTTCCAAATGCGCTTCCCCGTGGAAAGCTTCCAGCAAAGGCCAGCACCATTGTCAGAACACTGCCATTAACACGGAGGCTGTGTGTGTGGCTACGACACTAGCATTATGGTACAACAAGAGCAGGGAGACCCACTGTGTACTGGACCACCCTGGTCCAATAGAACTTTCCGCATGGTAGAAATCTTTTGTATTTGAGCTGTCCAGTAGAGCAGCCATGAGCCACATGTGGCTATTGTGTAGTTGAAATGTGGCTACTGTAACTGAGGAGCTACATTTTAATTTTTATTTAGTTTTAATTTGTTTAAATTGAAACAGGCATGTGTGTACAGTGGTTACTACATTGGACAGCAAAGTCATAGGCCTTATTTGTAATAGTTCATTTAATTAGGGAATCAAGAAAGGTCATGCTTAATGATGTCAACATGTAGACACGACTACTGCTCACCAGGACAGGCTGCTTCTCTACTGCCTGGGCACACAAAGGAGGACACTCCCGAGCTCTCCTGCAGGGAAGTAGGGCCACACAACTAGTTCTAGCCAAAGGGCTACGAGCAGGTAATGTCCCACTTCTAGGACGAACATTAAATGTTTGTGCATGACACTCCTCCTTCACTCTGCGGTGGTGATGAAAATGTTCCAGAACACGGAGCCTCTGTGAATCTGGGCCCTGCGTAAGTGTGGAGCAGAGTCCCCTGCTCCACTACAGCCTACACTGGACATGTAACATGAATAAGAAATACATTTTTATGTCGTAAGCCGCAGAAAAGTCAGGCTTCTCTTGTCACTGCAGCAGAACCTAGACCTTCCTGACTGATAAGAGTTCATATCAGAATCACCTGAGCAGATTTTTAAATCCACATACTTGTTGCCCCATCCTGGGTTGGGAGCTGTGTACCTGTATTTTTGGTTCAAAACAAAATAAAAGATCTCTCCAGGTGATTTGTTTGCATGCTCACCTGGTTAAGAACCAGTGTTGAAAGCAACCTCACCATTGCTACACACAGTAGAGAGATGAAGCCTGGAAAGGTAAAGGTAAGTGGTGCAAGGCACGTGGCTAAGTGAGGGAGATTAAAGTTGAGCTGTGCTCTTTCCCTCCGCTCTCACGCTCTTCCTCTTGTTACAAGGGCTGGGACGGTGGGAGAAAGCAGAGTGATATGTCCTGGCTTCCAAGTCAAATCTGTTCATGTTTTTAATGTTATTATCCTACTCTTATCATAGTGATTAGTCCCACAAAAGCCAGTTTAATCTAAAATGTCATCTTAAGAGGTGCATATCCTGTGGAATAAGCTAGGAATCTCACTCCTATTTAAAAATATTGTTTCAATGGGTAAATGTATTCCAAGTTCAAATAATATGTCTAAAAAGAATTTTTTTAAGTAAAAAAAATCCATTTTTATTGGATAATTGGCTATGGAAAATAGGATCAGCATTATATATTGCTCCATAGTAAAGAATGTTATCAGTAACAACTACTTTCCTGACCATATAATGTCTGCCTGAAATTGTCTTTATTCCTCTTTCAAAGTGATAAGTCTTAGATGTTGGTTATGTCATTTATCCAACAAGTATCTACAGAGGATCTGTTAAGCACCAGGCACTGTGATGTGCACTTGGTACAGAGTAGTGAAGAAATACCCAAAATATCTGTCCTTGTGAAGGTTACAGTTTAATGGGAGATGTAAACATTAAACAAATACATAATTAAATATATTATTACAAATTGTGTCAATTTCCCCAAAATTCATACATAAATTTAATGCAATTCAATTCATAATCCCAACATTTTTTGAGGAGATAATTTTGTAATATGCTGATAGCATTTAAATGAAAAATAAAAGACCAAGAGTAGCCAAGAAAAGGAGGTAAATGAGTGAGGAGGGGATACCTTAGGTGGCAGTTTGAGTCCTTTGCAGGGAGGAGAGGGTAATCCCTGTAAAATCTAATACAAGAGGGAGGAAGCAAGGCTGGGCAGGGAGCTTCAGGCCCTGAGCAGACCCCCAGCTGTGACAGGAGAGGCATGGAAACCACTGCTGGCCACGCACAGGTGACAAAGTCTAGGCCAACCCAGCTGAAAGCCCTGGAGCAAAAGCTTTGCACGTGCAGGAGTCAGACTGGGCAGAAATGGCCGGACCCTACTAGTCTGCTGTGTCAGTCATTAGCTGACGGCTGTGCTCACTGGGCTCCACGCGGCCGAAAGGCCGGTTCTCCACAAGGGAGATCTGAGCAGCGCACCTCGTGGCTGCTGCCCCAGACCCTATGTTAGCACACGAAATAGAGCCACTGTCACCAAAGCAAAATGGCATAAGAAAGGAAAAGAGATCAGTAGGATAGAATATGGAGCAAAACAGTAAACCATCAGTAAATGAGAATTATTAAATGAAAAAAGTTTAATTCAGTGGGGGAAATGATTTATTTAATAAGTGATTTATTTAATAAGTGGTTTATTTACTAAGTGATGCTGGCATAAATGGCAATCTTTCTGGAAGAAAATAAAAATGGGTACCTCCATCTTAGCCATAGACTACTTTTAATAAATAAAATTAATGACGGATGCACCAAAGACGTAACCATTATTATTTCATAATAAAAATCTTACAAGAGACTCTATCTATAATCCAGCATCAAAGAAAGCCATATTATGCAAGGCTGGAAACCTAGAGCCTATAAAAAAAAAAAAAAGACCTTCTTCTCATTTGTTTTCTCAAATCTTTGGTAAATATCTCTGCCTGGTGCCTGCTGAAAGACCCGGAATGTGGTTACAAGCATTCACCTCCACTGCCAAATGTGGATGATCTGAGGTTTCATATTGTTGAAAAGAGGTGACAATTTCTTTATCATACTTTGCAATGCAACCTAGAGCCTAAGGATTTACCACTATAAAAAAAATTCAATAAATGTTTATGTATCTGTCATTCATTAATTTGCCTCCATTAGTAAAGCTATTGATAATTTCAGTTTCTACTACCTTTACCTCCTGGGACAATGCATCCATAAATTTACTATTCCTATTTAAAGCAGGGTTACTTTTATTTGTCTTCAGTTTGCTTCTGTAAGATTCACGGGATAACCCCCTACCGTAGGATGAAAATATATGGGAGTTTTTTATCCATATAAAATACATGTGTGTATTTTATAATATACACATACATACAAAATATAGATTTTGATCTATATAAAATATATGTATGTATTTTGTAATACATGTGTGTATAAAATATATGTATGTAGATATATACACATATATATGTATATACACACACTTATATAGGGATATATACACATATCCTTAACATAATCTTTCCATATTGAATTTCATATTGTTGTGGTTGTAGTTTAAGCTTGCTTTGTATACTGTTCTCCACCCCACTCCCCACCACCTTATCTTTAACCCTCTATAGTGTCCTACTCTTTATCCTAATATACTCAGCTACACTGAACTCTAAGGCCATCAATATGTATTTGGAGTAAATGTGTTCGAAAATACTCCTGGGAATAAATAAGCTTACTCATCAGAACTACTCTGAACATCAACGTGCAACAATAGTTTTCATTAGATTTTTCTTTCTCTAAAATTTGGAAGAGAACTAATTTTCGTCCACATATGTAATGATTGCAACTACAATAGGAATGGTAATTTAATTTCAATATTTATAAAAATATGTGAATAGTGTTATATTATTCACATGATTTATGAATAAACATTCTGTTGGGGTTAAAGGAATATGGGGCCTAAAGACACAATTACATTTTTAATTCTAATTTCTTTCAAGGAGTTTTCATTTATATTACAGGGAACTGTTGGGTTTTGATTTGGCATTTTATAAATTGCTGTAAGGCAAGGAGAAAAAGTGGAAAGAAAACTGTATTGGATCTTTTTAAAACCTGTGGCACACTGCATACTGCAGGGGCTGAGTTTTGCAGCAGCACTGGCTCTGATCCAGGCTCTGCCATTCTACAGACAATTCGCTTTACTTGGGCAAATTACTTCCCCTCTCTAGACCTTACACATCCCTGTTTGTGAGATGAGGGCAGCGCAGAGGGCTGAGAAGGGCCCAGTGCATAGCACACAACGGGTTTTCTTCTTGTTGACATTTGTCTTGGTTCCACCACAAGCTCTGAGCTGTTGGGCTGGTCACAGCCTGTGAGGGCATCAATTTCTTTCTTTAGGCTTGGCACGGTGGCTCACTCCTGTAATCCTAGCACCTAGCACTCTGGAGGCCAAGGTGGGAGGATCTCTTAAGGCCAGGAGTTCGAGACCAGAACGAACAAGAGGGAGACCCAACTCTACTAAAAATAGAAAAATTAGTGGGGCACTGTGGCTCTCACCTGTAGTTCCAGTTACTCGGGAGGCTGAGGCAGGAAGATCACTTGAGCCCAGGAGTTTGAGGTTGCTGTGAGCTATGATGATGCCACTGCACTCTAGCCCGGGCGACAGAGTAAGATCCTATCTCAAAAAAAAGAAAAGAAAAAAAGAAAAATCTTTATAGCTAACAGGTTAGATGGAGTAAACTCTAAATTCCTTTTCAGTACTGCATTTTTATTCTCTGATATTTAAGAGATAATCTTTTCCACCATAGCCATCTACTCTTTAAGTTTGTTCTCTGCTAAATCTTCTGCGACCACCACCCCCATCTCCACACACCTCCTCTCTGTGTCCCACAGTACCTTGTCTCCTGAGATAACCAACTCCTCAGGACCAGAGACGGCATCTTTCTCATCTTTGCCTCCTCAGAGCTGTGTACAGTGCCTAGTACACAGTAAGTGCTACATGAGTGTCGTTTGAAAGAATGAAGGAATGAATGAGTGGGCACAGGGAGAGATGGATAGCTGAGTCATATACTAGTTTCCTAGGGCTGCCTTGACACGTACCGCAAACTGCATGGCTTGGGACATCAGAGATGCTATTGTCTTTCAGTTCTGGAGTCTAGAATTTCAAAAGCAAGGCATTGAAACCTGTAGTGGAGAATCTGTCGTTGTCTCTTCCTAGCCGCTGGTGGTTTGCCAGCAACCCCTTGTGTTCCTCGGCTTGCAGCTGCGGCACTTGATCTCTGCGTCCACTGTCACAAGGTATTCCCTTTGTTTGCATCTGTGTCTGTGTCCTCCCTTCTTATAAGGACGCCAGTCATGTTGGATTAAGGGTCCATCCTACTCCGGTATGACCTCATCGTAAGTACATCTGAATGGCCCTATCCAAATAAGGTCACAGGCACAGACCCTGGAAGTTAAGGACTTAAATCTATCATTTTAGGGGTGACAAGGGTTCTCTCCTTGGCCAAACTCTAGCCAGATTCATCTGAACTCTCTTAAGTAGGCCCTGATTTCTGGACTTGCTGAGACTTGTGTTTGTCTCTGAATTGTCCAATTTTAGCAAGAATCCTACTAAGTCAGTTTAGCCAGCATCCCCATTGATCACCATCAATATCTGATCAGATTTCCCATCATCCACCACCCCCCAGGTGATGGTTGATCACGCCGGCCTGTCTTCAGCAAGGATCTTGTTAGGTCTGTTCAACAAAGAATTACCCTACCTCTTGGTAGTTTTTCATCCACTGACCTCCTCCACCCTGCTCCTTGGGTATAAATTCCCACTTTTCCATATTGTATTCAGAGATGAGCCCAATTTCTCTCCCCCACTACAAAACCCCATTGTAGTACCCCCCACCCCCCCCCAATAAAGTCTACCTAACTGTCTTCAACCCATAACACATTGCGTACCGCATAGAAATCTCTAAGACATACGCCAGGAACTGCACATTTTTGGGCAAACTGCACATTATTTAAATCATCATAACTACAGATCATAATGCACTTTAGGTGTTGTTTTTCAATACTTATAACATTTTTATTTACAAAAACAATTAAACAACTAATTAAACAATTAAAGTTCCTAGTACTTTTTTAACGTATGGTACTGC
>CAUYPO010140841.1:0-18197 GCA_963574435.1 Cheirogaleus major | reverse complement strand
TAAAATTAAAAAATAAGGTGGGGTTGAGGTGTTAAAAAATAAGCAGATACTAAGTTTTAATGGACACAGTCATATAACTTTTCAAAAAAGTTTTCAATTCATGTTCCCACCTGCAGTATAAAGAAGTACACATTTTGCTATACTCATGCCCAGGGATAATATTGTAAATGTATAATTACAAGCAAGGCAGGAACATCCAGAAACATTCAGGTGTCATGAATTAACCCTCTGTTTACTCCACCTTGAAGTTGGGAGGGTTTGGCCAGTCAGAGAAGGGTGGGAAGGGGTTCTTGCAGAAGAAGGGGACTCGGGACAGCAATATGCAAGCAGTGGAATGTTAGTATTTCAATGGCCGTACTCAACGTATCAGGTAAATAGCCCAGCCATTGCAAGGACCTAATATTACAAGATTTTTAAAACTTTTGCAGGTTTAATAACCGAAAATGGTATTTCATTAGTATTTTTAATTTTCAGATTCTCAACTTTGAGTTTAAAAGGTCAACTTTTATGTTAAAAGTTATATTTGTTTATCTATTACTTACTAAAATTTTTCTGTTTGTATTTGTGCTATGTATCTTTTTGTTGTCAATTTGAAGGAGCTATTTGTGTTTTAATGATATTAATTGCCTGTCAAATGTTTACAAATATTTTCTCTGGGTCTATCCTTCATCATTTATGTATATTTAAGGTATCTTTAGCTGTACAAAATTTTGAATATAAATACCATTATATTTTCCTTACTTAATAAATTTTTCTAGTTTATTTGAGTCCTGCAATTTTCTTGCTATAATTTTCTTAGGAATTGTATAGTTTTGTTATTTTTGTGGTACTTTCCCCTGTTTTCATTTCCTACTGGTTATTGATACTGTAAAGAAAAACACTTTTAGTTTGCATGTTTATTTTATATCCACATATCTTACTAAATTATTTTGGTACTCTTAATAGTATTTAGTTTAATATTTTGACTTTATCCTGGTGGTTGTGTTAATGTGATATAATCATATGACAAAATTATTTTTTCTTCTTTTCAATATTTGTTTTGTATTTTTAATATTATTACATTATTTAGATTCTCTAAAACAACATTGATGTTTTAGAGAACTAATTAATGAAAATGAATCCAGACATATTGGCCTTGTTCCAAATTTTGATGGCAATGACTTGAATACTTAATCTGGATACATCACCACTGTTCAATCTCAACATTTTTAACCCTGATTGTCTTTGTGTACAACCTGCTCTTCTTCCTATGTCTCTCGACAGCACTGCCTGCCAAGTCATTCATTGTAGAAACGTGAAGGCGATCCTCAACTACCTTTCTTACCCCTCAACTCTGGTCAGTTTTCAAGTCCTGGCAGTCCTACCTAAAGATATCTCTCCAACTCTTCCCCACCTTTCCATCCATGGTACGACTATTTCCCTCCGTTCTCATCATAGCTAGCCTATCGTGCACCTTCCAGCATCATTCAGCTGCTGTTCATTCTTTGAATTGTTTCCAAAGTTGTTTTGTTAAAACTCAAAACAGTTTTCTTCCTCTATTTAAAAATCTCTAATGGTTCTTTTAAGCCTCAGAATAAAATTTAAATTTTTAAACATGCTACCCAATGCCTTTGTTATTCTAGAACCAAACACCCCTCCTAGTCTCATCTTGTGCCTCTTGCTACCATTTCTCAGGACAGTGAATGGCTCGTTGCGTCTTGGTTTCAGGATTTCTGAAACACATACTTGTTCTGTTCATCTTCTTGCCCTCCTTCTGCTCAGCCTCCCCCACTTGGTGCCTCTGCACAAATGTCTGCTCGGCTTCAAATCCCATCTCAGAAGCCCAGCCCTTCCCAGCCTCCTGTCTTCTCTGTGCTCTGGTAACACATCCTGTTCACTCTCCTCACTGGAAGTGTGAATTCCTAAGGAGCAAGTTTGTAACTTTACATCTTTGTGTCCACAGCATAGCACTTGGTATGGTAGGACTTTAATAATATTTGTGGAAGGAAGGAAAGGAGGAGGGAAGGAAGGAAAGGAGGAAGGGAGGGAGGAAGAACCTATTAAAGATTTTATTTGAATAGAAATATTTTAGAATCACCTATTCCTAAAAACAAAGCTATATCAATTAAAAATGTTGAGGCGATTAAAACTAATTTTTAATATACAGAAATTGAAATTGTAGAGTAGAATTGAGTAACTAGGAGAAGAAATGACTAGGTTACATGTCAGCAAATTTGTCTTCAGTGAAAAGTGGTGTAGAAAGCAAAAACATAAATGGAAAAGCTAAGGTAAAACATGAAAAATGAGCATAGTGCTTTATGCTTTGTAAACACTTTATTGCACTTAAAGTATAATAGACAACAGAAAGAACAGATCTTATACAAGTGAATTTTGGTAAAGAGCAGATGATTAATTTCTTGTACAGTTCTCCAGCACATACTGCAATACCACCTTGTATTTTAAGACATGTTTTAAATTTAGCAATCTGTAATATATACTACTCATTTGCCATATATTAGGGCCTATTTATATTTACAATGTGGCATTTTAATTGTTTCTGACTAAGATAATTAAGCTTAGATCATGGTAGCAATTTATATGATGGTGGCTGAGTCCCTCTTATAGTTTGAGTTACCATTTATTGGCTTATATATCTCTAGTCCCTCAACCAACAGGGACCGAGTGTCTAGATACCTTAGTAGGCCAGACTAGTAGGCAGGGAGAATGTAACAAAGCCAGCTCAGATTGCTGTAGTGATTCTCTTGAATTCTCACCACATTCACATATTTTTTGTAAGTTTTCAACAAAAGTCAGAAAACAGATCCTAAGTATCATAAATCTCATTTCTATAAGACTCGATCATAGCAAGCCAGTGCAAAACAGCCATTACTGTTGAACCCTAATTGATAGGGTATTGGCTTAGACCATGGATTCTGGATCTGGATTGACAGGTTCAAGTCCCACTCAACACTAATTAGTTGTAAGAAGAGCAAGTGACTAAGCTCTCTGTGACACGGTTTTGTCATCTGTAACATGGAGATAATAATAATAATAACATATCCCCAATAAGGCCGCTCATAATTAAATATAAAGCTCTTGGAAATATACTAAGCATTATATAAGTGTTGTTAAATACCTGGGATTCTTAAAGGCCATAATAAGCATTTAAATATAAAAAATCATTATAGCAGCTATATGACTCCAGAATTCTCATATATCAGAGCACATTGTTTCCCATTATGAGGTGTTAGATATACAAGAACACTCAGATGGTGGCAAATATTGAGAGGACAGTTCTTCAGCCTTCCGTATGATCACTATCTAGAATCCATAGAGGAGACGAGCCAGGCTCAGTAGATATGTTAAGGGATCTTCTCATCTTTCAGCCTGGGAGAAGACTATGCTTTAACATTAATGGATGCTGTGGCTATGGAATCAGGGATGAAGGCGACTTTGACTGAGATGCTCAATCTTTTGCAAGCACAGGGGATGCACTGAAATGATCTGCTTGGTTCATGATTTATAACAGAGAGGAAGCTGAGTCAATGCAGTTGCAGGGTATGTAATTCAATACTGATGTTAAGGGAGAGGGCACTGCTTATTTAGATCACAGTGGACTATGCAGGATCTGACCGTGATAAAGAGCCAACCAAAAGGAGGAAAATTTCAGAAGAAACTGAAGCAGACTCAACTGGAAGACTGAAGAAGGCAATCTTTTAAGACTTTCCTACATGTACTAGTCAGATGGTAGAGGGAAAAAATGGCTTTAGGAAGTTTCATTCCTCAACTGGTCTATGGGAAGCTGAAGACATACATTATTTTATAATGAATCATTACAGAGGTAGAAATTATCTCAAGATCACCTCATCCAATCTCTTTGCCTTACAGATAAGGAAACCGAGGTCTTGAAAAGGTGACACTCGCCGAAGTCTTACCACCTGTGATGGACAGAGGGAGGGCCGGGTGCTGGGCTGCAGATCCCCAGCCCCGTGTTCTGCCCTCTGTCATCCCGATCTGTCCTCACGTGGGGGTTGGAGCTCTCACAACAACATGTGGCCACAGAGTGAGAGATGCCTGGGAGCCTGAGAAAATTGTGAGCCCTGTAGTGAGAGAGCAAACAAAGAGACACCGGGAAGGAAAAGGAAAGGCAGCACCAAATACATGGCGGCTCCCCTTATGGGGTCCTCAGAGATGCAGGAATATTCAGGGGATGGAAGAGCTTCTTCCTCAACCTAATGGAAGCCACAGCAGAGCAGGACTTAGCCACAGAGATGCTAGGGCCACCCCATCCCTAGTGGCACTTGTATGGAAAGAATGGTTGGTTTGTATTTTTCATAAAATTGAAAACCTTATCTGATAAAATTTACTCTGGAGTCAGGTTGTTTTCCTTTTGACCCACATTTTCTAGTAAAGTAGTTACCCCATTTACCCGCACTTCTGAAATTTAGGGTGCAATTCTGGAGGAAAATGCACACCTACCATGAATTTACAATCCCAGGAAAGGTGATAGTGAGGGAATTTGAGCCTGTGACACCTTAGTGGTTTTTTTATTTTATGTTGTGTATAAATTCTTTGTGCTCAGACACTCAAACGAATTCTTTGGTTTCCTCCCAAGGTACTTGGGAAGCTCTATAAACGCTCACTTACAGATCTTTATAATACGCCTGTGGTTGCATGAGGCTGACACATTTGATCAACTCTGGCTCTTTATCGGTAATGAGTGACTTCATGGGTTACGCAGGTTGACAATATGGTCCATAATCCATATTTTGTAAATGGCAGAGCTGAAGCCCAGACAGGGAAATGACACAATGTCCCGCAAATCGATACCAGGGCCCCCAAACAGAGTTTAGCTCCTTTGACTCCTTGTCCGAGTCTTTCTTTTGCCACCTTTCCTCTCTAAAACTCTTGTCAAGTACAACTTGCAAATGAAAAGCCTTCACCAAGAATGCTCTGTGACAGTGAAGAAAGTTCTGTCTTTACAGCCTGAATTCGTGCTAAGGAAGCTGTCAATACAAAGTGAAATTGAAAAACAGTCGCGGAGACTGGATCAAAACTATTGCAGTTTTAACAGTCAAGCAAAAATGATGTCCACATCTTTCCCAAACTTGTTTTTAAGTATGAGGATGTTAAAGATGGAATGTATTTACAAAACCCGCAGCCTGTGAAACAATCGTTGAGTTACGGCACAAGCATACCCCTTGTTGATTACTTCAGTCAGAATATATGGCTTAGGTGACAGGGGCAATGCCAGTATTAAATTTTGTTTTATGTTGTAATTTTTACCTGTTTGGGATCTGAATTGTGATGAGAAGTATTTCATTCCTCTGATTTATAGCGTTGAGAACAAGGATTAATGGTGAGCAACTTTAATTTAGCTCTCCCAACAACTTTCAAGAGATAAAGGGCCGCGAAAAGACACTGCCGTATGTCCCAGGATTGCTTCCAAAGTTGTTTCGAGCAGACGACTAATGAGAAGTGTTTTCGTTCCCCCCCACCCCACAAAAACAATTTTTGTTACAGAAAGGAAAGAAACTATACGTAGTGAAAGTGAAGAAGGAAGCCATACAAGGCGAAAATACGTTCCAGAGACAGGAACAGGCCAGTCTCCATGAGTGGAGAAATACCTGTATCAGCTTTTAAACAATAGCAACATCAAACAATGGCAAGCTCCCAGTTTCTACATATGACTCTGTGTTTTTATTAAAAGGTTAGTGTACACTGTATTTTACTTTATTATTTTATTTGATAAGAAACACCAAAAGCAGTTGCAGGGCTAGGAAGGGGGTCCTCTAGAAACGAGAAGGCATTCTGCTGAACGTCTTTCTAAAGTGTTTCCTCCAGAGTCATTTGCCTCATTAATGATGATTTTTGTCTCCTAAGTCTTTGTTTGATTTTATAAAGTTTCATTATTTCTTGTTCTGTTGTGAATGATAAATACTCTGAGTCCTTCAATAAGCCAACCACACATGTTCACCGTTTCGTCTATGGGTACTGTTTGCAGTGTTAACATCATCTTCACCTTCGCTGTTACGGTGATGACTTTTATTCAGAACCATTTGGCTATTTCACCATAGATCAACGCATAAACAACTGGAGCCTCATTATCAATGTTATAAATGTCTTTAATATCCACTTTTTCCAGTTCACTGATGGTCTCTCAGGGTATATTTTTTGTATGTCTAAGGAGGTCAAACTTTTTTTCTCTTGTGATTCACATAATCCTTCAGTGTCATCAATTTGTTCGTCATTACCACTGAAAATAGCTCAGGCTGGAGGTATGGAGAAGCATTTTCTTAATCTGATCTCTATTTGGCAAGATTCTTCTTGGGTGAGGAAGTGGGTAGGGGTGAAAGTAGGTGGGAAAAGAGAGGTTGGGAAACTGTGTAAACATTATTGTGCTTGTGCACTACAGAGGAAGGCAGCTGGTTTCTTCACTGGTAGCCAGGATTCTTAACAAATGAGAAGAGGGGGGCCAGGTGGCCCATGGCAGTTTCAATGCGGCCAGCTCCTAAAAGACAAGCTGCTCTGTAGAACCTACCTATATACCCAAAACGTAGCTCTGAAATATCAGTGCGCTTCCCCAGCCACCCCAAACTGTGCTCATTCTTTCATTGAGGAAGAGACTCCTTAGCTACGTGTTGCATTTCGAGCCATTTGGGCTAGGTGGCACCTGCACAGTCTGGAGGACATACAGCTCCCAAGCAGCTGAGGATTTCCGAGCTGGAAGAGCTGATTATTCACTCTCACTTCTTTTCTTTGGGGCGAGGAAACTAGGGCCCACTTCACTAACAAGTAACTCAATGAGAAGGAACTATTTCTATGTCGTGGCAGCATGCAGAGTAAAAAAACACCACCGTCAAAACTCACAGCCGACTCACTCCACATAAACATGCGAGGCACAGGAACCACCGGTACCTCCAGCCTAACAGCACTTGTCATCTGGCCGTTCACTCGTTTATTCCGTGATGCAGTGTGCAGATGCGGTGCCTGGCACTGTGTGTTTCCTGTGCTCAGGGAGAGCTGACATTCTCTTGGAGAGACACGCAACAAATGGGCAGACAAACATTGACAATCTGTGCCTGATAAATGCACTAAAGGAGACGCTTTTTGCTTCAGTCTAGCATCTACCATAATAGATTACAACTGAGATGATACGGTGGGGTGGGAGACGGCGACAACAAACTTTACGTAAGGGGGTAAGAAGGACTTCTCGGAGGCAGTGACATTCACACCGAGGCCTGAGTGATGGGAAAGAGCTGGCTGTTTCATGCAGAGGCCCTCCAGGAGGAAATAGCCGGCCGAGGTCTTTAAGGAACTGAAAACGCCAGTGTGGACAGAATTTGGTGATCAAGAGGCAGCCGGGGGCTGCGTACAGAGCTTGGATTTTAAAAATAAGTACAAAGGAGGATCCTTGCAGTGGAGCGTGGGATCGAGTGACATTTTAAGCTCACTTTTGTTTCTTGTGGATTTGGGATGGCAGGGAAGCTGGGTGGCAAGCGAGAAAGTGGAGTGACAAGGGTTGCAATGGTCAAGCCAAGAGGTGACGACGGTAGCAATGGCCGTGGAGAGAAGGGCTGGATTGGAGGTGGGTTTGGCGATGACATGCCTGGCATCAGGGTTCTCACCAAGGCCTAAAGGTGAGAGGTCTGGGGAAGGGAGGAACCAAAGCTGACTCCTGGTTTTCTGTCCTGAGCATCTGATCAGTAATGAAGAGTAAGCAGTGATGAGTAGCTTTATTTGAAGTTAAGATTAAAATATATACCAAATATTATCTGAGTGAATAAAATTAGTTATAGTACCTCTATTAGGGTCTAACTTAAAGTTAGGAAATGAGTAAGATATAGGTAAGACTCTGGTCTATTAATTTGTTTCTAAGTTTTTAATTTATATATAACCTAAACTTTTGGCTTTCTTTTCTTTGAATACTATATACTTGTGTTCTATCATTTGATTGAAAGTTGGGTAAGAATTTTTTTCCATCTACATGGTCCTTCATTACTAGGCTTCTGTCACATTGAAACAGCAATAATTTGACATGGCCAAGAAAGCAGGAAGTTAACTCAGAAATGTGTATCATTCTGACTGCTCTAAGTTTGGTTTGACAGTAAAATGTATGCCTTTAAAAGAAAGTGCTATCTTGTTCTTGCTTTGAGATTTCTGGAAGAATTGCACAATCTAAGTACAAATGTCTCATTAATCATCACAATATTTCAGTGAGGAAGACAGGTACAGTTTTTTGTTTGTTTTGACAATATTCTTGGAAAAGTAGATTATATAACAACCTCATTATAATTTCATAAAATAAATGTTAGGCTAATGTATATAGACATATCTTTAACTTTGGACAACCAATGATATTTTATGAAGGTAAACCAAGTGTTTACTTTCATAATAATCTCAAGCAATGATGACACCCAATTTATTTGGCTTTATAACATATTGGATGAGAGAAACCCTCTGAGGAGTATATAAACAGACCCACAAGCCATCAGAGAGATTCGTTCACCTGCTTCATTATGACAGCCTGGGAGCCAGCTTGACAGGGGAAAAGATCGGTCCTGTGTAACTCACTATGTAAAAAATCCACAGATCAATGTTAGTTGAATGAAAATATTCTTTAGTAATATTTGTCAATAACATTCAACTTGTTAGGTGAAGGAATATAGAATATTTTCAATATGAACACAGTGATTTAGTTTGCAAAATATGCATTTATATTTCATTCTGATTTTAATTTATGAGTGTTTTTATTGACAGACTCATTTTTGAAGAACATATTTGTATTGTTAAGTCACATTTTAGGATGTAAAATAAAATAATTAAAAAAGAGAAAGTTCACTAATGTTCTGTGGCAATATATTGATCAAAATTCTAAATGTAACTAAAATATGAAGACCACATAAAAATGTGACATGTTTCATATCTATTAAACTAAACTGCATGAAATTAGGTAGACAATCTAGAGAGTAGTTTAACTTTTAATAACACACTTTCAGATTTTAATAGATGATGACAGTGTAGAAATTCAGAAACCAGATATACCACAGACCAGACACATTTGATACCTGAAAAGAATATTTTTTCTGTTTTAGTAATAAATCTGCTACCCGATTTATTCTAGGAAAATATCTGCTTCTTTATTTCAAACACCAAATAGGAAGCATCTGTTATTAAGGCAAGCATTCATTTCTATAATAAAACACATTGTGTGCCACTTTTGAGCATTATATAGTTGAAAACACTTAGTATGATAAAATGTGTCATAAAGGAAAAATGAAACCATAAATCATGTCAAGTTTAAGTGTAATAATTACAGAAGCTAGGTTAAAGTTTCCCAGAAGCTATAAAAAGTTTTAGATATACTTATTTACCTAATCACTGTGTAATGCCCATATAATATTGATGTAATTACACAAATTCCTGTCCCTTATAAGCCAGAAAGAGCTTGTATTCCAATAAAATACCATTTGTCATTTAATTTACCAGTCTTCTTCCTAAATAAAGCAATAAGCAATTCACAAGACCTTACAAAAGACCATCAAACAAAAAAATACTTAAAAAATGTCATTCTCTCAGTTAAAATATATGTATTGATATTAAGCACTACAGATCAATTGAGCAGCTACTATGTGTCAGCACTTAGGATATGTTTTGGTCAACAAAACAGAGATGACAGACTGGTGGGGATGATGGACTCACACAAATAGCCATGAATAACCTAGTTATTAGTAACAAATAAGCAAAACCCAATGAAGAGATGGCACCATGAGAATATAGAGTGACACGGAGCCTACTCTAGGTCACATTAGGCTTCTCTGAATAAGGGCACACAGTGGAAGTGAAGAGAGAAGTAGGTAGGGGTGACCAGCTCACAGAGAGCCTTAGGGGTGCCAAGAAGGAATGTGGGTTTTAACTTGAAAGCAAGAATCACTAAAGCATTTTAAGTAGGGGAATACATGCTCCTGCTCACAGCTTAGATAGGTCATTCCAGTTCGGGGTGTAGGTCTGATTGGAAGGACATTAGACTAAGGACAGGACCCCAGGGAAGTGGGTAGAAATGGGCATGGTGTAGGAGAAGGTGGTGGGCACTAGGGCTGACTCACAGGTTCCAGTCTTGGGTGACTGGGCAGAAGAGGTGCCACCAATCAAATTGGGCAAATGAGAAGAAGATCAGATGTGGTGTGGGGTGTGGTAGAGTCAGGGGTGGTGAAAGAAAAGGAGAAGATGACGAGTTTGGTGCTAGAGGAGTTGAGTTTGAGGAGCCTACTCCACCACTGGATTACAAAGGTCACTATGCAGGAAGGGATGGATCTGCAGCTCTGGTAGAAACAAAGAGCTGGAGTTATGCGTAGAAACATGATAGTAGAAACTCTAGACCAGGCGTCCTCAAACTACGGCCCGCAGGCCACATGTGGCCCGCTGAGGACATTTATCTGGCCCGCCAGGTGTTTTTGCCCATTTTGTTTTTTTACTTCAAAATAAGATATGTGCAGTATGCATAGGAATTTGTTCATAGTTCTTTTTTAAACTATAGTCTGGCCCTCCAACAGGATAGTGAACTGGCCCCCCGTTTAAAAAGTTTGAGAACCCCTGCTCTAGACTGTGCTTCATTACAAGTTCAACTCCCCTGCAGTTACGCCATGGCACCCTAGTGGTGGGGCTGGATATTTTGCAATTGTAAGTGAGATGATCAGGATCTGGGGGAATCTGGTTCTTCCCCTAGAAAGCTTACTTAATGGCAACACTTTCCTGGAAAGCACTAAAACTGTGAAGGTCACAGTGATGACACAGTCTTATCAGGAAGGTCGTGAGTAGCTTTCCCATGGACCACTGATGCAAACCATATAGCAGCTTCTTCCTGATCCATTTGTATACACCACATACTGTGTCATGAATAAGTTCATAGGGCTGAGAGACAGCAAAAATTCCAGCAGCAAGGGAAGCATGCAATCCCCAGTTGGCCAAACAGTTATCCTATCTCCCTTGGCCACAGTAATTGATTCTGGCATGGGCACATGACCAGGCTAATGAAATGCAATCCTAAATTTGGCTCTAATTATTGGGAAAGAGAAATTGTCTTCCTGATGGTGTTGCTAAGCTACCTGAGAATGAAGCCAACACCAAGGAAAATATACCTGAACAATAGAAAAAGAGACTAAATATTCATGACATTGTTTGTGTCTCTGCATTCAGCCAAGCCTGAAGCAATATCATCCCTGCACTTTTTTGTTACATCAGCCAGTAAGTTCTCTTTTCTTGTTTAAGGCAATTTGAATCATGTCTCTGCCACTATTGACGAAAGTACTTCTAAAAATTCAGAAGGAAATTCTGTGCTCTAAATCTAAACCTTTGGATCAGGTACAAGGGTAAGATCAATTCAATCATGAGGTCTGACATACGGGAATAGGGCCAAACTGTAAGGCAGCCATTCATACTGTAGGTGACCAGTGGCCAATGCAAGAAAGCCCCAGGTGCTGCAATCACCTTCACAGAAATTGCTTCTGAACTCCCTGCCCCATTCTCTCACTGGCTTTTACTTCCTGACTAACATTGTCCTCTCAGCATCTTAGCCAGAAGTAAGTCTTAACTCCCATTTCCAGTCCAAGTCTTGCCCTCGGACTTGACAACTATATTTGGCTGGCTCTTCCCTCCTCAACCCCTGAACCATTCCCCATCCATCCCAGAAGCAAACTTTAGTATCTGCCCGTGTGGCCCAGGTAAGGGCTTGCTCAGCCTGGATGAACACAGTATGTACACAGAAGGCCAGAAACCAGCAATCAAAATTCAGTTGTTAAATCCACTAAATATTAGAGTTAAAGAGTTTAAAGCTGGGAGAAAATTTGGAATTCCGCAGAGAACAAAAGCAAGCATACAGACGAGGTGCACGGATTCTGGGCAATAGGCACAGAGTGAAAATGTCTGTGGGTTTTATGGGACACCAGTTCCATGGTGCTAGGGGGACCACACAGTCTAAAGGTGCAAGGTAAGTTGCAAACACCAGGATATAGCATATTTTTTTTTTACAGTTATGACTGGGCGCATACATACAGAGTCCTTTGTTCCTTCATATGGCTGGAACATCCATAGGTCCAGGACTTGACCACATTTCACCGTCTGTACCTTGGTCCTAGTGAGCAACATCTGTCTCTTGGATCAATGCACTTAATCCAGGGGAGCCTAACTTGCCTCCTTCTTCCTACACTTGTTCTCTGACAATCTGTTCTCAACACAGCAGCCAGAGGGATCCTTCAAAAATGTAAGTCAGATCATGCTACTCCTGCGCTCGAACCCTGGACCGTCCCCCCAGTCACCCAGAGTAAACGCCAAAGTCCTTACGACGGCCGGCCTGCAAGTCCTCAAGGATCCGGCCCCACCACCATGCTGACGCTGGCCTCGGTGCTCTTTACGGCACAGGCCAGACGCCTGCCCTCCACGCCCTTGCTGGGCCTCCTCAGCAGAGCGCCGTCTGGTGGACCAGTCCTCTCTTCAGGTCTTTGCATAAACGTCACCTGCTCAGAAGTTGGCCCCGACCACTCCAGTTACGTGAGCTACTCCAAGCCCTGCTCCCCATCGCCTTTCCCTGATGGATCTTTTAGCGATTATTGCTTTCAAATATGCCCCATAATACACAGCTGTGTGGGCATTTTGTTTATTGTTTGCCTCCACGTACCTGAATCTAAGCTCCATAAGCAAAGGATTTTGAGTGTTCTGTTTGCTGCTGAATCCCCAGCACCAAGACCATGTCCAGCATATTGTAGACACTCGATAAATATTTGCCAAGTGAATAAATTAATGTTAAAAGCAAAATAATACTTTTAACCATGGAAATATGGGATAGCTGCTTCAACAAAATGACGACCATAGGTCAGGTCATTCAGAGGACCTAGCAAATGTGATTATTTTCAAGTATAAATACGTAAACGTGTCCAGTACGCTCAGGAATTTCAGTTTTCTTTTTAAGAATTGTATATGAGCCACCGTGGGCAACAGTCTGTCATACAAATGAGACACGTTGTAGAAAATCCTTATCTGAGCCATTTTAAAAATGGGTTTTTAAATGAATATTTAAATATTAATATGGCATATTAATATTTGAAATTCATTCTTTTTCATAAAACAGAGTTAATCCTAAGACTGGCATAGTTTTCAAAACCTTTTGCTAGCTAGATTTGCAAAGCGCTACTACCAAAGTTCCAAACATTTCAGAAAGCACACTGGCCTAATTGATGGCTGCTTGTTTTTATTCATTTATTTTCTTTTGTTTAAAGTTCTGGAGGATAGATAGCTAGGTGATTGACTCAGTCAAAAATCTCAAGATTTCAATGACTTTCCCTTCTTCGTAAAGCATAAGTATGTCTCACATCATTAGTGAAAAAAGTTTAATATCTTTAATAATGAAATGAAAGTATCAATAGAAATTCCAGCTAAATTTCATCTTGTCTTCCTTTACACTCAAAGTAATATATATTACCTGTTTCTCCAGGAAATAATTGGGAGTCTATCTCTTGCTTCTTTCTATTTGTATCCTGTTTACTGGGATTGTGGCTTGACATATGTCCTTAGCATTAAAGTAAATTTTGGATTTTTTTAACTCAATAGATTAATGTTCTGAGCTTCTTAATTTTGAAAGAAAAACCTTTTCAAATGATCCTCTTTTATGGCAATGTCAGGCAAAAAGATAAGTAAACAATGAAATAAAAATAAAACCCAGAAAAAAACAAAAAAAATAAAACTCGTCTACCTTAAGAAACACATGTGATGATAATAGGTCCAACTGTTGCAAAAAGTTGGAACCATTCTTCTATACAACCAATAACCAAATAACCTAATTAAGTGACATTTGTCGTTGAGCAATGGAGAAGACAGGGTGACAAGTTCCTGAACTTCCTCAAACTCTTGAAAAACTTTTGTTTTTTTCTGATTTTTACTGTAAATGCATTGTCTTTCAGCTGCACAAATATTTAAAATGACTTTTGTATGCTATCTAAAAGCTTAACCAACATTTACAATGTCATTTTTGTGGCCCTAGGAAGGGAGCAGAGCACTGCCCTCATCTTCTGGCCACAGATGCCAGCGGCTGGGAGATGAATTAGGGACATTGGGCCTTCCCCTGCCTTGGCCCCGCTCCTAACTCAGACGCCTCATGGCCTTACCCTCCCATCCCTACCAAAACTTCCTCCTCCGTCATCCAAACCCACAACTGCAATAAACGATTAATAGCAGCTTGAAGGGTTTCCCGTTTCTATGAGGATAGCTTTAGAATATCAACCAGCAGCAACTATTTAAAATTTCGGAATGTGAGGTATCAGTTAACAGGGAGGAAAAAATCAGTGAGCCTTTCCCAACCTTCATAACATTCCTGAAATCCAATCATAGAGCTTGCACCCGACCCTCCCTCAAATGACCTGGCTCAGGCCAGCTCATGCTGGATGATGAACAACGCAACACTCCCAGTGTCATTGATAAGCCTTTTGGGGCGAGTCTGACCACTGCTGAATTATATCTAAATGAAATTGCTTTCATTTCCACCAGTTGCTTCCTGCATGCCCCTCGGAGCCCGGGGCCACCAGGCCCAGCAAGATCAGTTCACCCTGTGTCTGGTAACAGGTGCTGCTGGGCACCTATTTGAGACCCTTGGATTCCTGATCTCTTGCTGGCATAACTATTGAGATCCTCTTGTCATTTCCCACTCTTGCTTTCTGCATCCGCATCTTGCTTCTGTCGAATGACATCCCAGGCCCCTCTACCACGCTGGGTGTGCAGGGAACAGTCCCAGGTCTGTGCGGCCTCCCTGTTCTAGTCTAGCCCAGGCGAGCCTACAGCCACCTGTGGGACAGTGAAGGACGACAGGCATGCCGTCCATGCCTCAGTGAGCAGGATGTAAATGCCCTACGTTTACAGAGGAAGAAAGAGGAAATGTAAGAGAGTATATTATGGGCCACATTTTTATACTAAAACTAATTAAAATTTTGCAAGAAGCAAAGAGATAATAGTTTTCAATAATTTTATCAGTAAGAGAGCATTGACTATAAGCAAGACACTATGCTAAGTATTTTACTTGGGTCAAGTATTTTAACCCCTTCAAATTTACGAGATGAGGACCCTGAGACTCCGAGAGGCTAAGCCCACATTCCCACTTTTAGTGAGGAACAGAAATGAGATGTGAACACGTCTGACTCTATAGCCTATTTCTAAGTCACTAGTTCTTATGTTTGCTTGCTTTTTTTAACATTTCACCAACAAAAAGTTAAGTATTTGTATTTCTAAAACGTCACCTGAGCTCTACCCACATTAAATATGTCATAAACCTCTATGAGTGATATAAAGAAATACACCCCAACTTGAACAACTTGGATAACTGTTATGAGTTAAATTGTGTCCATTGCCACCCGCCCTTCAAGAAAACAGGTATACTGAACTCCTGACTCCCACTTCCTCATCATGTGACCTTATTCGCAGATGTTAAGATTCAGTTGTCAGGTGGGTCCTGATTTAATACAACTGCTGTCCTCATGCAAAGAGGAGCTTTGGACACAGAGGCTCCTGTGAGGGATGAGGGAGGACGCTGAGGTCTCTGGAGAGGCCCTGGGAAGAAGCCAGGTGACCACTGGAGGATGCTGCACTAGCCAAGGAGCCTCTGGGAGCAGCAGACACTGGAGGAGGCAGGGAGGACCCTCCCTGCGGGTTTCAGAGGGAGCACAGCCCTGCCCACCCCTTCCTCTTGGACTGCTGGCCTCCAGAACCGGGAGGCAGTAACTCTCTGTTGTTTTAAACCGCCCAGCCTGTGGCACTGGGTCACAGCAGCCCTAGGAATCTAATACAATAACATGGGACTGACCAATGTGTCGTACCGTGTTTCCCCAAAAGTAAGACCTACCCATAAAACAAGCCCTAGTAGGATTTCTAAGCATTTGTGCAATAGAAGCCCTACCCCGAAAATAAGACCTACCCATAAAATAAGCCCTAGCAGGATTTAAGCATTTGTGCAATAGAAGCCCTACACTCAAAATAAGACCTCGTGATGGGCGTGGCTACGCAGCGGATCCACACAACCCATGCATTTCGTGGCGGAGCAGTAAAGAAGACGAGCAGCCCTTCTCATCTGCCCCATGGTGACAGCTACTATCCCAGAGGTGGCCAGAAAGGTGCTGGCAGCACCACCAACAAGGTCGGCTCCCCCTGTCAGGTCCCGGCCATCCTGTGCGTGCTGCAAGCTGAGGCTTTGAGGGGAAAATAACACATCCCCCGAAAATAAGCCCTAGGGTGTCTTGTTGAGGAAAAATAAATATAAGACCCTGTCTTATTTTCGGGGAAACATGGTGTTAACAACCTGGAAAGGGGAACAATGCTATGTATCGTGGTGAAGCTGATTAAGAGTAATTTGACAATTTAAACTGGTTAAAAGGAAACCGTCACAAAACAGAAAAACCTGTAGATAAAAGAAAATGATCTCTACCTATAGGGAATCTTGAGCCAAGAAACATCATGCTGCAATTCTATAGCTGGTCTCCGGGATGTCTGCCTTTCTCTGTAATTCAACGCTACTGTTTCCTTTGATCCTCGGTTTTGCAGCAGGTAAATATTTCTGCCTATTTCCTTGGCATCACCTTCCTCTTGACCTTACACTTCAGCGTGGCGCACGGTTGGGTTGAAGAGTACACCAAGGTGAGAGCAACAACATATGTGTTTGCCCTGAGGGGCAAAGAGACAAGAGCAGGCAAAAGGCCACTAGTCTCCCCTCTGACACCCACATTTCCAGTGCCCGATGCAGGCCCCTAGAGGCCGAGACTGTAACCCCCACCCCGCCTGCTGCTCCTGCCTGCGGCTTCCTTCCTGCCAAACAGGTAGCACCTCGAAACTGTGACATGATCAGTCTCATAAATAAGTCATATACCATTTCTGCATCTCCCCACAAAACATAAATGAGCATTAAAACAGATTTCTAGAACACTAAGGGAATTTGAAACACTTTCCTTTTTTCCTGTTTATGAAGCCCTGCCCACCTGACCCATCCAGCCCTCTCCCCCCCTCTTGCTTTCCCTGTTCCTTTTCTTTCTCTCTTGATCTCACTTGTCTGAGGCTTCCCTCCCTGTAAGTGTGCACAACTACAGGCAAGGTCAAAATAGTTTAATTTTTAAATCCAGGTACATTAACATGGAACAGGGATTATTGGTTATGTTTACATAGTATCTGATGTATTTCTGGTTACGCAGTGGTAGCAGATGCTGCTGGCCTACCGCCAATTTGTCACGATGGGTTAATTACCATCCTAAGTTCATTTTGCTAGTATTCTCCATTACTGATATCAGGCTAATCTTTAATTTATGAAAAGTTAAAGCCAGCTATGACATGAGTAGTCAACAATTATCTCTATGAAGTGCTATACGAGCTAATCTACAGGATTAAGAGCCAAGCATACACTTGCTACAACACTTCATTTATTTGATTTCTTTTTTTATCTCCATGTACTCACCTGTAAGCTACTTGGCATGAGTTTTTTATTCATCAACACGGTTTCATTGACAAGCACATGCCTAGTACATGGTAGGTCTCAAAGCTTGCTCAGTTAATGAACAAATGCTATGTAAGACGGAGAAGAAAAGCATTCTTAATTAATTAGTGGGAAGTGTTATGCAGGACTGGACACCAGAAATACTGAAGGAATGACCTAGTGTTTGAGGCTAAAAGTTTGTGCAATTATAGAAATAATGTTTAGATATTTGGAATGATCAATTCCAGATTAAGAAACTTTGGGTCATTCAAAAAATCAGGACATATTATGGCTGTTTTTCCAGTCTGTAAGTCTAAGAAAGAGAAGTTGAAGATAAACTTGTATACATTACCCAGGTTTCTCATGAGGGTCAGGGATTTCAAGACACCTACTTCATTAGTTTGACAACTAAATAACCAAGTCATCATTCTCTTTTCTAATGCAGCTGAAAATTTAATTAAAAATACATTTAGGCCGGCGCGGTGGCTCACGCCTGTAATCCTAGCACTCTGGGAGGCCGAGGCGGGCGGATCGCTCAAGGTCAGGAGTTCAAAACCAGCCTGATCAAGAGTGAGACCCCGTTTCTACTAAAAATAGAAATAAATTAATTGGCCAACTAAAAAAAACATATATAGAAAAAGTTAGCCGGGCATGGTGGCGCATGCCTGTAGTCCCAGCTACTCGGGAGGCTGAGGCAGGAGGATCGCTTGAGCCCAGGAGTTTG
>CAUYPO010140840.1:0-10298 GCA_963574435.1 Cheirogaleus major | reverse complement strand
AAGTTTCTTGTTCCTAAAGGGATCCTAAGAGGCATTTGCCTCACAGGGCACACAGCAGCACTTGCAGTTGGAAATTAATATAGAACAGAGACTGTGATAAGCAGATGCTTCCTACTATTCCATGCTCAGGGTGTTTTTCTTCCTTTCTTTCCTTTCTTTCTTCCTTTCTTTCCTTTCTTTTCTTTCCTTCCTTCCTTTCTTTCTTTCTTTCTTTCTTTCTTTCTTTCTTTCTTTCTTTCTTTCTTTCTTTCTTTCTTTCTTTCTTTCTTTCGTCATACACAAATAGGGGGGTATCGATTCGTCATTTTCAAATGAGTTATGCACACAAATTTCCTTTAGATTTCAATTTATTAAATGTCACTTCCTCGGTGAGCCCCCATCCAGACTATTCTATCTAAATCAGCACCTTCCCCTGCGTAAGTTTACTTTCCGTCTCATCAGCGTATTTGTTTCTGTCCAGCCCTTACAGCCTAACATTTTCTGGCTTCTTTTCTTTATTGTTTATTATCTGACTCTTCTCACTAGAATATAAGCTCCTTTAAGGGCAGGGATCTACCCTGAAGGTGTTCATTAGTGCCACACTGGCTCCTCCCCCTCCAGCACACGGTGTGTTTGTCCTTACCCCTTCACCACGCTTTCTCTTTCCCTCTGCCACATGGTTGGCAACACCCAGAATCTACCTGGCAGCTGCTTCATGATTCTGGGTGCTGGGATGAGGACTTCAGATGACCCATGAAGAAAATGTAGCACGAGAGAGAAACCCTTTTTGTTTTAGCCCACTGATATTTAGAGGGTTCTTCGTTATTGCAGCATAACCTAGCTCATCATGACTGACACATCTGTTTTTTGGTGACATTGTATCTGTAGCACCTAGAACAGTGTCTGGCTTAGAACAGATGCTTTTTTTTTTTTTTTTTAAATTTTTTTTCACCCACCCCCCAGAACTGATTCTTAATAAATATTTGTTGAAGAGGTTAGAGAGTACAAAGTGGTATATAAAAGCTTCTAGACTGCTGTTCCAATTAATGGATGATTTGGATAATCAGCCTAAAAGTACTAAGATACTCAGAAAAAAATCATTAAAGCCTCCAGTTACTGACGATATGGCCAAGGAAATGTAGAGCTGATGAACAGAGCCCTCCGCAGCTCTAATGACTAGGAGGCACTGTTTAAGCCAGTATGCTTTACACGGTCATATACGAGACAATAACAGACATATAAGGTGCAAAACTCTTCACATGGTGCTCCTGAGACCAACATTTGGAGGACCCATTTGAAAAGCCCATGGATTTTATGCTAGGACCCAACTCACATTCTGGCTTCCTTAATGAATCCCATCATATCTGTAGCTCAGTTTCCATAACTGTAAAATAGGACTAATACTAATACTTACAGCAAAGGGGTATGATGAAGATAAAATGAATTAACACTGGTAAAACACTTGGAATAGTGTCTTGCATATAATAGGTCTTCCCAATAGTTAACGTTTATTATTAATATTGCCAAGAACTGCTCCACCTATACAAGGATCCTTGTCCACCCAGAATGTTTATGAGCAGGAGTAGAGTTTGATCTGCATTCAGTAATGCCCCATGCAAACAAGTTTCTAGCCCTCATGCTGATGTAAACGTATCTGCTACTGGGTTTTTTCCTCTCCCTGTGGAAAGTATAAAGGAATAGGGTTCCCTAAAACAAACGCCCCTGTGATCCTGCCTACACCCAGAGAAGACACAATTTTTCAGGCTTAAGGATCTGTATAGAACTCTTAGGGAATGTAGCTCCACACAGCCACCCATTCTATGAAGGAGAAGAGAAGAGAGTGATTCAGGGTAATGTATCAGTTTGCAAAATCCTAGCCAAACTTTGGGAGGAAAAAGGACTAATTTGCTGAAAGTAACTGTAATTTCTATGGAAATATAGCAGCTTACCTTCATTTCTAGCTCTTGGTTTGATGCAGGTAATCCCTGAAGTTTTGCTTCCAATTTGTATATAAAATTGAACAAGTCTGGGGAGGAAAAAAACTTCAGTTTACTTACAAATAGATGAGTTCAAGAGAACATTAACCCTTTGTATTTTGATGCATTAGGAAAAAAACTCTCCAGTAATTATTAAGTACTACTTTTAAGCTCAGACAGCATATGATAAGCAGAAACTATATAGATTGTGATAAATTAATTCTGTGACCATTTAGAGAAAGTTGATTAATATGATCATTTATTTTATTCTGTAATAATGATCTAAACAAAAGGAAACAGTTTAACCCTATGTCATCGTGACAGTCTGATGTAATTTAATGGAATTACTAAAATGGAAATTCCTTAAATCCAGATAATACCATCCTTGGAAACTCCAGATGAGGAAAATCTAACATTAAGAAATTGAATACTATATTTGTTTAAGGCCAGACAATTACCTGTCTATTACTGCTTTAGACTCAGCTGGCTAACTTTTTCTCAACCGACACTCAGTGTGATATAAATTATGCCCTGGTCCCCAGTCACTGCCAGAGAGTGCTTCCTTGACAGGCACATCTCTGAGAGAACAATGCAAAGGGAAAGGGAAAGAGACTGAAAGCAGAAAAAATATGACACAGAACCCAAAATTTTAGGGAGGAAAAGGTCTAAAAATTTCAAACGTTTTTTACGTTTCCTTTCTTCCAATTCTCAAATAATTTAATTGCTTAAAAAAGAAAGCACAGTTTCATTTTAGGTGTGCTACTATTTCATTTGACCTTAAAAACCAAACAGTTCTGTATTTTACCAGTAGGTGTCAGTGTAGGTATTTTAAATTTCTGGGGTAGTTTCAACACAGGAACACAAAGTTAGGTAAATGAGGATGCATCATATTTGGACATAGAATTTAAGTTTAGAAAAATCTTTGATTCACATCAGCACACTTCAAAAATAGCACCAAATAGTTTTCGTAGTACCATAAAACTTTAGAAAACCAAGCTGACATACACTAGACATAGAGGCCTTGGTGATGACTGTACATGGATTAATGAATTTTGGTATGATTTCTGTAGAAAGTACTTATTTATTATAGAGTTAGAGTCATCTTCATTTTTACATATCAGGATCTATAAGAGGGCTGACCAGAAAGTATCCAGCCATGTAACCATTCTTGTTATATTCACAATGGCTGGATACTTTCCAGACAGCCCTTGTATAGAAACATTATTATATAAACTATCTATAACAGAACAGAATGTTTTAGGCTAGACCACACAGTGTGATAAATACGATGTTCCCAGAGAAGGGTACTAATTAACTATTTACCTGATACTCCTGGTGTCCAGAGGGACAGTCCTCGCTTCCCTTTTCCCAGGGCCATTGAAGTAGAGAGATTTGCCATCATTAAGTGTCCCACAGCCAGTTCCAACCTGGCCACCAGTTATCTTGTACCACAGAGGGCTGAGCTTCCCCTCAAATCTATCAAACATCTCACTGTGATTAGGGACATTTGACACACAGGTTCCTTGTGCAGCTTCAGAAAAAAGAAATACACAGGAGAGAAGCTTTATTGGAATCATTAAACATTAGAAGGTATATTCAACACAATGGGCAAAGGAATAATTTCCACAGGAATTAAAGGAAGGAAGCCACATGAAAATCTGTATCACACAATTATCTACCTGAAAGACAGCCATCATTACCATAGTCAAAACACTATTCTGCTTCTGTAGTTTCTTATATTTGAATAAAGAGAGACATGGAGACCCACACACTTCCACAGTTCTTGCTACTGAGGACTTGTGTAAACTGAGAAATAGATTATACATAAGAAAATTTGCTCATTTGTTGTCCCTCTGTTATAGGATCAATAAAGGGCATCAGTCCCAGATTAAAAAAATAAATAAACACCCTTGAAACTGTGAGTGACAGCACTCTCCACAGAAGCCTGCAACAGCATATGTTTGTCTTTGGTCACGCGCCAAATGAAGGCCAGAGCGCTGAAAAGCTGTGAAGAAGCCTTTTGAAGTCATCTCCAGGAAAAATCCAAAAAAGATTTTGAAGCTTATAATATTTGTGCCAATTTTACTCTTTAATCTCAGCTCCCTTTTCATTTTTGCTTATAGCGACACTCTCTTTTGGCAGTCTTGGATTTATCATTTCATAAGTTGCATTTTTCCTTTAAATGTATAAAATTGCATTTCTTATAAAAAGCAATGTAAAGAGTTCAGGGAGACCCTGCAGGCAAGTGGTTAAGAGGTTGGGTCTGGGCTCTGGAGAATGGCTGCCAGGGCCTGACACCCAGCTCCAGCAACTCCCAGCTGTGTGACCTTGGGAGGATTACTAAACCTCTATGTGCCTCAGTTTCCTCAAATATAACCAGGGTTTACAGTATTGTGCCACAGGGCTATTGTTAGAATTAAATGAGATGAAATAAAAAGTCTTACTTTAGTACCTGGCATGAAGTAGGACCTCAAGCAATGTTAATTACTGTTGCTATTAATAATAAACAAATCCTGTTTAGGAAGTGAAATTTGTGTTATCATGGTTTCTTCCTTAGGTAGCTCAAAACTACAAAATATCTTAGCACTTGGATTGCAAATTTCTACAATTCTTAGAGAAGAATAAACTCAGAATCTATTTCTTTGGAAGAATAATATGAATTACAGTACTAGAGATGAATATTTTACAAACAAACCATGAGACACATGTATTAATATTCAGCTTACCGGTATACCCCAGGTCACAGAAACACACTCCTGAAATGCAGTCCCCATGGCCACTGCAGTAACTGGGGCAAGGCTCAGATATGTACACTCCATCTAAACCAAATGGAGACACGTTTTTCTGTGAGCTGCTCTCCTGGATCCATCGGAATCTGGTCTTGCTGTTGGGAAAAACAATACATCTGTTTCTTGCACCAACATCTCTTATGAAGCACTAGATTATAGAAAGTTTCAGAAAAACTCAAGAGAGATTTAGTATTTATTTGCAAGTCATGCCTGCTTGATTGCACACCTAATCTTCATAATGTGTCTGTCTCAGATCTTTCTCAAAATTTCTTGATTTCTTTTTCAGCATAAATGTTTAAATTCCGGGAGGATATTAGGTACAGAACACTTTTGATGACCAGATATCATAGGTTTTACTCGCATATTTTCTTACCTTCTGTCTTTTTAGTAATAAATAAAACCCAGAAAGATATTCCTTTCCTTTACTCAATATTTCATCGTTCCATTGCACTAATTTTATGGATATTTTCTCAAGAGGCTACTTGGGAATTTTTGAAACCATCAAACAAAATGTTCTTTGTTAGGACATACAAGGGAACTCTGCCTATTTGCCATTGACCTGCTTCAGGTAGGGAAGAATTAAGTGTGTACTGATAGCTCTGTTCCCACTTGTGCCTTCTTTCCCCTTCTCTTCATCTTTTGCCTTCCATTTTCCAAGATGCTCATTCTATGAACTCTTAGCAACCAGCTAAGCTGCCAGTGAATACCTGCAACTGCCAATGAACAAAAGAGGGACCTAGTCCCAGTGCTTCAAAACCCTGGATCATCAGGGGCTGGGGGATTGCCCAGTCCTTCTTCCCCTAGAATAATAGTTCTGATGCTGCCAAACCAAAACTAGTCCCAACTGCTTTCCAATCTTTTCAACACAAGATCTTGATAGTCAGGGGGTCTAAGAAGGATTTGGAGGAAGTAAGGATTGAGAAGAAATACAGAGTTTAACCTTATGTAATTTTACTAGAAACAAACCACAGTGTGGTTTGACTATTCAGATCATTCAACAAAACTGCCTCTTTTGTTTTACATGTCCCAGATAGGGAAAAAAGGAGGAGAAGATAAGGCTCTTCCTATATGTCCCTGTCCGCAACTCTCATCTTTGTTCAGAGGATGCTTGAGTGACCAGGAGAATTGGCTTCTACACCTTACACTTCCATCACCACACAATTCAGAGAGATGTTGCATCTGCCTCTCGAACCAGGACGTTCCTGTCCTGTGCAGAGAGGCACAGGTGATGGGTGGTGGTGGAGACATTCTGCAGAATACTAAGCAATTGTGCTTCTAGCCCTGCTCAGAGACACCCACTTTTTTGTACTCCGCATAGGGAACCTGCAGCAGGCTGTGTGGTATAGTCTCTGGACAGGGATGCCTCTGGGAATCAGGAGAGATGCAACAATGTATATTCACTGTCACCAGTATATGTAGCTAAGAACCCAGTGAATTAATAAGAGCATAAACTGCTCTTTTGAGAAAATCAGCTTAGAGTTATTTCTGAAAGACCAATGTTCTAGTAACTATTACAAGCATGTTGCCTCGTGGCAAAATAGCTCCAAATTTTAACAATTTTTAACACTTAGAATTCTCAGCTTTCCAACATTGCATTTGGAGATATCTTAGTTTAACATATTGCAGAAGGAACAACAATAGCTCATTTACTTGGGGTAAAGTAGAAACATATTTACTATTCTTTAGTAAAGGGCTCTTCATCACAAATGCCATCAACCAGCAAGTTGGATGGTATCCAAATTAACCAGGAGGCTGAATTCTAATAGAGAAGATTTCTTCTTCCAAAAGCTGAGGTCCAAGAAAATATTGATATATTAGGAGCCTCAAAATATTGGCTCACTTTGTGATGCTAAGGATAACTTTCTCTTACTTCTAATATGTGGCTTTACCAATTTTGTTATTCTACCTCCACACCAAATGAACTGCAGTTTCAGAGTCAGCTGTATATTACTGGCTTTGAGGAAATCAAACCAGATTTGTGTTCCTTGGCTCCTGAACGTATTATTTACTTTCTTTTCCTTTTATTTCATTATATTATGGGGGTACAGATATTGTTACGGTTACATATATTGCCCCTGCCAACCATATTATTTACTTTTACAGTGATGTCTTCCAGCACCCTGAAAGTCTAGTCATTGCAGCAAAGATGGACCACTTGAAGTTCCCCAACTTCACGGCATGCTACACCTATCTACTTGGGAGAGCTGTGGTTGGGCCACAGTTTTGGAAAGTGTAGGCGGAAAAAGGCAGTGGTAGAGGTGAGAGGTACAAGGGCTGCACTGTTACATGCATAGCTCAAGGTGGGCAGGAAGCAGGATGAGATGGCTATTTAGCTGCAAACACAGACATGTTCTTATAGATAAGGAAAGATGGTCTCAGGTCTAGCCTAGAGAGTAGGATCAAGAGCTGAGAAGAACAATGGATCAGGGACTCATTCCCAGGGAGCAGAACTGTCTTAATCCAGGAAACTTTCTTGTCCTAGACATTATTCTTGGAAGAGGGAGGAGGGAGCCTAGTAACAAGGCTCTTGCTGACTTTTAGAATTCCTGTGAGCCAGTAACTGCTGTGCGCTTCCCATTCTTTCCTTTTTCTTGTTTCTTTCTTTCTTTTTTTGTCAACTCTTCCCCCTCCACATTAAATATCTAAAGCATTTGAGTCTCTCTTTGACAAACTACAAGGAACAGTGACATGGTAAGACAACGAAATTACCTATAAATTGAACTGGATCTGCTGATTGACAAATTCTTTCTTGAAATAGCTGGTATTTAAAGATCATGGTTCAAGTTTTAGTAGATTAGCACAGAAACTTGATTGAATATCCTCAAACAAACAAGCTCCTTCCCTATCCAGGAAGTCTGCCTACCAAAGGCTGTGGTGTAATTATTAGAGGTATGAACACCTAAGTGACAAGGGAGGCAGAGAACACAAGCAGCTTATCCCCCTTTGTCTTGTCTGCCAAGATGCTAAGCGTTAAATTTGTTGCCCTATTATTGAAACCAATTCACTTCAAGTTCTTGGTCCATAGATTTCATTCCTCCATCCATTGATCCTTAATCTTTCTCTCTATTGTTTTATTATTTATTTTAATAGGCATTGAAAGGGATCATTTATATTGCAAGGTACCTCAACTTGTCTATGTTAAGGAGGCATTAAATCATTAAAAAATCTACATATAGTGAAAGTCTGATATAATAAAGCCTTATAACTCTTTTAGCCTTTAATACACTTTGTTCACTACTGTATTCAGTGTCTAGAACTGCAGCTTGCACAGGCAGAAGCTGAATAAATATTTGTTGAATAAACTAAATGTGTAAATTTATCTCACTCACAAGCATGTGTGTGCATGCGTACATTTTGGAAATTTTGTCCCAGGGTTCTTTTCTTCAAGAGTCTCCACTTGCATAAGTGTAGCTAGACTATATAAATTCTTATAGGTTATTGAGATAATCGAGATAAATAAATGTTCTCAGTAAATGGCAGCCATGGCACATAAGAATCTGTGCTGATCACAATCTCAAAAGAATCTTGAAAGACACCGTCCTGAACACCATAATCCTGAATTTTGAAATCCCAAAAGATCAAAATCCCTAAAGTCTAAAATTTCTAATGTCTAAAATCCCCAAAATCACAATCCCCCCAAATTAAAATCCTAAATGTTGAAATCCTGAAAACTGAGTCCTAGGGAAGAGGTTAGTGCATTTTTGGCTAGATGCAGGATAGTTGCATCATGTTGGGTAGAATTATTGTCATTATTTGGAAATTAAGCATGGTCTAAGGAGATGTTTATGGGCACCAAGCTGACAAGAGGTGGACTTGTGGACTTCACTTTAGGTGTCAACTTGACTGGATTAAAGAATATCTAGAAACCTGGTAAAGCATTATTTGGGTGGTCTGTGAGGGTATTTCCACACGAGATCAGTGTGTGAGTCTGAGTGGACTAGATGGGGCAAGACCTGCCTGCAAAGTTGGAGGGCACCATCCAATGGGCCGGCAGCCCAGCGAGAACAAATACAGAAGGCAAATTGGTCTCTGAGAGCTGGGACATCAGAATTCTAGGCTCTCTGATCTTTGGACGCCAGGACTTATACTTATACCAGTAGCCTCATAGGTCCTGAGGCTTTCAGTTTTGGACTGAGAGATATACCATCAGCTTCTGTGGTGCTGAGACCTTCAGACTTGAACTGAGTCACATTACTGGCATCCCAGGTCTCCAGCTGGAGACAGGCAAACTGCCTGTCATGGGATTTCTCCTAATAAATCCCCTCTCATATGTCTATATACATATCCTATTGTTGCTATCTCTCTGGAGAACCCTGTCTAATGTAGATTTGGTACTGGGAAGCCAAATAGCATTACTTCTTTCTGTATGGTATACAACACAACAGAAGAAATCCGTGACACTGTTCCCTCGCAAGAAGTCTGTGCTAAGTGTGTGGGGCTACTTAATGGCGAAAGATAAAAGTTTAAAAGCTAATTATTATTGGTGCTGCAAAAGGAGAAAACTGCTTTATTGCAATGGCCAAGCACAAACTAGACTTTCAATGGACAGTATGTACTTACAAAATTTGCAGACCACAACCATTCTCTAAATATAAGTATAGCATGTATTTTGAAGATCATAGAAAAAGTGGAAATACAGGCAAAAAATATAAGAAATTTCCCCTTCCAAATTACCTAGTTATGTACAGCTTCTGCCCCTTCGCAGAGCGCGCCAATTTGCTATGCTATGTATTTCATCTTTGCATCATTTCTAAGACTAGAGGTACAAACTGTGTAAAGACTTTTAGAGAGTTCTAATTTGCTTTATGTATTTTTTTGCAAATCTGACTCTACGAAAGTGCATCAGCACAATTTATGTGTAAGCATTGTACATGTACGTAAAAACATTGAAAAACTTCCTCAATAAATGAAGAGATGTCCTTTTTGCACATCTACATTTGTAAAAGATAAAATTTCTTGATGTCTCTGTGCTTTGGGAGACTGCATATGTGGTGGTAACCCATCATGATTTTTGATCCGTCTCATCAAAAGGCTTAGGTTGTCTGTCACGGTATTGGAGAGGACCTCAGTTATAAGGCTGGGTGCACACAATTATCAACCACAGTGATATGCATTTATACATTGTGTTTTTTAACCCATTTCTTTATGAATACGGTTTGTCTGCTCATAACTGGTATACCCATGCAACTGTTTTTGGTATATCTGAGTGTTTATGCTTGGAAAGATATGTATGCTATTGCTGCCTGTTTTATTGTGTAAAGTACCTTATGAAGTGTTCTGTGGTGTTTTTATGTGTTTCTCAAATAAACTCCCTTTTAAAAATGTAAACAAATGCCTTTTAAAGAAAGTCCCGGGCCAGATGGCTACACTTCAGAGTTCTACCAAACATACAAAGATGAGCTCATACCGATACTACAGAAACTATTCCACACCATTGAAAAGGAAGGTATCCTTCCAAACTCATTCTATGAAGCCAATATCACCTTGATACCAAAGCCAGGAAAGGACGCAACAAAAAAAGAAAATTACAGACCAATATCCCTCATGAATACAG